>VMDO01025483.1:0-28151 GCA_007922755.1 Pedetes capensis
CAGGAGGATCGGGAGTTTGAGGCCAGAAGCAGCCTGCCTAATTTAGCAAGATCCTGACGCAGGATAAAAAATAAAAAATGGGCTAAGGGTACATCCCAGTGGTAGACAGAGCATGTATGAAATATGTGCAGGACCCTGGGTTTAATCCCCAAGGACCAGAGGAAAAAAAATCTGAAAAAAAAAAAAAAAAAAAAAAAAAGAGAGAGAGAAATGTTTTTGAGAAGATAGAGCAGGGCAAGTCTGAGCCTGGCAGTAGTCCAGTTGGGTTATGACCTAGAAAGGGCCCAGCAGCCTCACTATCTGAAACGCTACAGACAACCAGAGAGGTTCTTTGGTTTGTTTGAAAGCAAAATCTCTAGGTTTCTTAATGTTGGATAACAATAGCAGACAAGAAAAGAAACAACACAAAGGGACTTTCTCTCACAATTATAATACAGCTTTACCACAGGGGAGCAGGATGGAAAGGTTAAGTCTCACCAGGCTCAAAATTAATAAAAAGTCCCAGACATGTAAAACTATCTAAAAGCAATACAAACCCAAAAGCCCTTTTCTAGCATCAAAGCCTCAACAGAAAAACAAAAGCAAAAACAAAATCAAAACCAAAAACACAACAATCAACCTCAGTTTCCGTTTTTGGTGATCCTTCCATCTCTACCCCTGCAAAAAATATCTACGAAATGCTTCCCTAAAAGAAAGCGAAGTAAAACAAGTGAACCCATACTATGAAATTCTATCAGAAGCTTTTAAACAAAATTCAGTAAGAGTGGATATTGTGCTACGCACCTAATCCCAGCGCTTGGAGGCTGAGGCAGGAGGAGCTTGAGTTCAAGGTTAGCCTGGACAACATAGTAAGACCTCCAGCTTAAAAAAATTCAGTCAGGTTGATTTTTTTTTTTTTTTTTTAAATACTGTTGGTGCCTCTCACCAATCTACAAATGTGTTTCCCTATTCAAAGCTAAGGAAAGCTAGTCAGTAAATTGGCTGGGACTTCCTCTTACTGAAAGCTTCTTGTTCATGTTTAGCTCTAGGAGATTATGTCTACTGAGTGCCAGAAGTAGGGCCAACTTCATGGGGACATGATTTGTGCAGGCACCCAAGACATCACTCTTAAAGGTACTTGAGTTGATGCTGTGTGGTTGCCACCTTGAAATTGTTTGTTTTTGTTGTTTGTTTTGCAGTGCTGGAGATGGAACCCAGGCCTCACACATGCTAGGTAAACACTACTACTGAGTGCCATCCCCAGCCTACTGTCTTGAAATTCTTAATACTTTTTGAACAAGCTGCCCCATGTTTTCATTTTGCCCTGGGTCCCAAAAATTGGGTAGTCAGTCCTGTTGTTGTTATTGTTGTTAGGTGCCATCGAGTCAGTATCCAACTCATAGCGACCCTTGTAGGGTTTTCAATGGCTGACTGTTTCGGGATTGCCTTGGGAGTGGATTGCCAGGCCCTTCTCCCATTTTTGCGGTGCTGGGAATTGAACTTGGGACCTCAGAGACTGCAGGGCAGCGCTCTACCAACTGAGCTAAATCCCAGCCCAGCCAGTCCTAGTGGATTATAATTTATAATTACTGGAGGAACAGATAAATGTGATGGAGATTCAAATATTGTTACAATGGACACATAAACATGAATAAGCCCACATCCCTAACAAATCAACGACCTATAAATGTTCCATATTTTCTTCCTCTTTTTTACCACAAATAAAATTCCAAATTTTACACAGTTGCACCTTCTATCAGATGACATACAATTATCTTTTTTAGTGGTTGCCTAGCCATAAGTTGGGCTGGGATTTGGCTCAGTTGGTAGAGCACTGCACTGCAGTCTCCGAGTTTGATTCCCAGCACTGGAAAAATGGGAGAAGGACGTGGCAATCCACTCCTGAGGCAATCCCAAAACAATGGGCCATTGAAAACCCTATAAGGGTCTCTATGAGTCGGACACAACTCAATGGCACCTAACAACCACCACTGTAAGTTAGCATATCAAAATTTGCCATGTTCTTGCTGATAGATATAAATGTTCATTTCAATGTATATCTTCAGGAATATAGTACCTGTTTTGCCTGTTTTTTTGCAGGGGGGAGTACGGACAGAGTTGGATTATCTACTTAAGGTTAAAACAAAATGGATATTTCCATGACTCAAAATATATAGGGCTGGGATTTAGCTCAGTTGGTAGAGCACTGCGCTGCAGTCTCTAAGGTCCTGAGTTCAATTCCCAGCACTGCAAAAATGGGAGAAGGACCTGGCAATCCACTCCCAAGGCAATCCTGAAACAGTCAGCCATTGAAAACCCTACAAGAGTCGCTATGAGTTGGATACCGACTCAATGGCACCTAACAACAACAAAATATATAAGTAACTACTTTCCAAAAGGACTATGCCATTTAACCCTGCAACGGGCAGAGAGGACCATATATCCGTCAACGACATTCTCATAAGCACTGAACATTATCATTTCTTTACTTTTTATTTATTTAGCAGCATACAATGAGTTGGCCAATAATTTTACCCTAATTTTCAACCAACCTACTGAAGAAAGGCAACAAACAATAACTGAGTGCTTGGATTTGCCTGTCTTCTTTCTATGCACGCTCATGTTGCACATGGAGCGATGGTAAGCAATGGAAAAGGTTGGAAGGGAGGTGAGCGATAGAACAAAGCGACGGGAATAAGATTATTCAAAACAGAAAACCAGCTGAGAAACTGAGACTTCATTGTAATTTGCTGACTAAAGGCTAACTACTCCATTGTGTGACATAGATCTGATTTTTTAAATCGAAAAAGATAAAAGACTGAAAGCTGCCTCTTGTCCTTCTAACACTGGAAGTCAGCCTTTGTCCTGAAACCAGTGGGAAAATAAACTTTCACCAAAGTGAGACGCTATGTGGTTAGACGGCAGGGTTCTCGGCCATTGTTGTTTAACACTTCAGGCGAGTGGGAGGTTATGAAATCTCCGTCCTTGAACAAGAGAAATGTCTGCTTCCCATAGATAGTAAGCCTGCAGCCATAGCCCTCTGGCTTACGATCTGTCAGATCTCGGAAGCTAAGCAGGGTGGGGCCTGGTTAGTACTTGGATGGGAGACTGCCTGGGAACACCAGGTACTGCAGGCTTGGGAGAAGAACCCAGCAACCCACTCCCCCAAATCAATCTGCCCTTGAAAACCCTATGAATAGCAGAGAAGCACTGACAATACTGTTTCCCCTGTTGTATGTAGGGTCCCTATGAGCTGAATACCAACTCTACAGCACCTAACAACAACAAGAGATAGTAAGCCAGGGGCCATAGCCCTGTGGCATCCAATCCTGTCGGATCTCGGAAGCTAAGCAGGTTTGGGCCTGGTTAGTACTTGGATGGGAGACCGGCTGGGAACACCAGATACTGTAGGCTTGGGAGAAGAACCCAGCAACCCACTCCCCAAAATCAATCCGCCATTGAAAATCCTATGAACAGCAGAGAAGCACCGACAATAGTGTTTCCCCTGTTGTATGTAGGGTCGCTATGAGTCAGATACTGACTTGACAGCATCTAACAACAACAACAACAACAGATAGTAGGGAGAAGGACCCAGCAACCCACTCCCAATAAACAGCCATTGAAAACTCCATGAACAGCAGAGAAGCACTAACAATACTGTTTCACCTGTTGTACATAGTGCCGCTGTGAGTTGGACATGCACCTAACAACAACAAAGAGATAGTAACTAGACGCTGGCTCTGGGCTTCCATTAAGACTGCCCCGCTACTCCCAGCAAGGACACTAACAGAAATATCTGGCTTACTATTTAAACTGCACCCGGTAGACCACTGGTCCTGTGCCATTGCTTGGAGATGATGGTTCCCAACTCAGAGCCTGCTCGGCATTATACAGGTGGATCTTCAGGTTCTGAGGAGCAGCCAGCTGGGAAAAAGAGTCTTGAAAGGAAGTGAGTAAGAGGAGGGAGATGAGGAGGGGGAAAAGAAAGAAAGGGAGGGGTCAAAAAGAGAAAAATCAATTACAAATATATTTTGATGCACATTATCAAAGCCAATTATACAACTCAGTTCTTGGCAAAGTGCAGAAATGGTAGTACCTGTCCTCCCTGGGCACGCCCCTCGCCACCTGTGACTGCCAAGATGGCACTGTTGACCCAGTCAGTGGGACAAAAAGAGGTGCCTGGGGCTGCCTCTCCGCCTGCAGGTTCTAGCTGTTAGAACAGGTCCTGGGAACTGCAGTGTGGGTGGAGAGGGGCCCCAGGTCTGCCATTTATAACTGCATCTGACTCTGGGCTGTCCAAGCCTCAGTTTCTCCTTCTGGAATAAGGGATCAATAACGGAACATCCTCTAGGTCTGGGGCGAAGACTAGATCAGTGAGCATACAAAGCGTAATAGTTCTAGACTGGGTACCAGGAAGTGGTAAACCCTCCAAAGGCACATGACACGGGAAGGCGAGAGCTGTCTTCTGGGCTCCATCAGGGCTGCTCTGCCCCTCAAAGACCCCCGGCATCCAATCACCAGATAACACGCAGACTCCCAAGTCCCGCCCCACATCAGAAAAGCTGCATTTTCCACAAGCTTTCCCGTTGGTTCTTATGTGCAAGAGGCCTTGAGAGCCATGAACAATGAAATCACAAACTCCCCAGGGGGATCTAGATCCCCCTTGTTGGGGTGACCACAAACAAACCCACCTCCGATCCCCCCGCCCCAGCAGATACTCTGCAGACTGGGCTCCAGCCTGAAAGCGCGAGCGCCTTTTCTCTAGAAAAAAATCACACTTGACGATCACACTGTCTGATGGAAAGATTAATGAGAAGTGCTCACGAAAACACGCCGTTCCTGAATTCAAAGCAGGAAATCCAAACCACACATTTTCAGCAAATGCATCCAACCCTGAAGAACAAGGTGCACGGCAGCCGCCAGCCGGGCCCTGGCTCTTCTGAATGACACACGGCCTTACAGAAGGTCCGTCGCCACCACATCCGTGAGCTGCCCCCACTCTGCCTCTGTATTCAACCAGCTAAACAACCTCCCTCCCCATGCCCACCAGGCCTCTAGAGAACCTGAGCCCAGGCAGGCAGGCAGGCAAAGCAGCAAGGCGGGAGCAAGTCCACCGAGCTTGCTGTGGCTGCTGTGACCCAGCAGGTCCCCAATCTAGGCTGAGAAGCAAAGGGCAGCTTTCGGGGAGGGTTGTACAGCACCCATGTGGCTCGGTTAAGGCTAGATGCCCATCGGAGGATCTTGGAGACTTCCTTTTCCTGCCTGTATGAGGTTCCTATTGTTGCTAAGACACGCTACCACACACTGCGCAGCTTACAACAGCCCAGATTTGTCATCGCAGAGTTCTTCTGGATGTTAGCAGTTTGAAATAGACCTAAAGTCAAGGCTGGGATTTAGCTCAGTTAGTAGAGCGCTGCACTGCAGTCTCTGAGGTCCCGAGTTCAATTCCCAGCACCGAAAAAATGGGAGAAGGGCCTGGCAATCCTGAAACAGCCATTGAAAACCCTATGAGGGTCGCTATGAGTCGGATGCCGACTCCACAGCACCTAACAACAAAGTCAAGGCGGCAGCAGGACCCTGTCCTGGGGAATCCAGGGAGAATCACTTCTCCACCTTCCAGAGGCAGCTTGCATTCTTTGGCTACTGGCCCCTCCCTCCAGCGACGCTGGGCCAAGCTCTTCTTGAGCTCCCTTCTCTCTGGTTCTCTCTTTTCTGCCTTCCTCTTCCTCCTTTCAAGGATCCCTGTGATGACACTGGACCCCCATGGCCCAGCGACACAGGGGCCTCTCCCCATCTCAGCATCTTTAACCTAACCACATGTGCGAAGTCCCTCTTGTCAGGTCAGATCACATATTCACAGGGCCCCGGGTTAGGATGTCTACATCTTTCAAAACACACATTAATCCGCCTATCCCATGGCCCCTTCACTACGTCCTTCTGGGCAGGAACCAGCAGGAACATTCTCTCCCTCCCACCCTTTCCGTCCTGGTACCCCATCTCCTGGGTCTAAATATTCGGCTGAGAAAAGAAGTCCAAGGCTGACATAGTTGAGGCCCTGGGGTTGATCCCCAGCACTGCAAGGGGATAAAAAAAAAAAAAAAAAAAACAGACAAAAGAAAAGCCACGCCTGTCAAAGACAGAGTTCCCAGACCCGCCCTCTGTTTTCAGCTACCACTTCAAGGGGTGTGAGGGAGGACCCACACAATACAGCTTTGTCTCAGGTGGGAGTTTCTAGGGAACCCTTGACTTGGCCATACTTATGGAAGAAAATGAGTCTCAGAACTGTGGGCTCGGGAGGCAGAGGCAGGAGGCATGCAGGCGCGAGACGCTGGGTTCAACCTCCAGTACCGCAGGAAAAAAAAAAAAAAAAAAAAAGAACCGTGGGCTCCGCAGGGAAGTGTCAGATTCCCCACTATTAAAAAGCACCTTTTGAGGCTGAATTTATATGGAGAATCTTCACCAACCCAATAAGAATTCAGGACTCTCAGAGCCCCACGGTGGCATCCAGCTCTCTCCTCCGCAACGGACTGAAGGCTTGGGCGAACTTCAGCTGGTTAACACCATGATGAACAGGTTTGCCATAAGTTGCCCCCTTAGGAACTGGGCGTTTGCAGCCACCACGATGCACACGGATCCTGCATATGACATAACCTTGCTTGGCCTTGTAGCCCAGTCTGCGCGCCTTATGGGGCCGGGTGGGGCGGGGCTCCCTGTGCAGCGCCGAGAGCTGGCGGTACTGCCAGCAGCGGACGCGCAAGAGAAAGCGCATCACGTCCGAGACTGCTGCTTCCTCCACAGCTCCTGCATGTACTTGTACGAACCCCTCCTGGCTCACCTGATGGCTGCCGCCAGACGGAAAGGGCTGGGATTTAGCTCAGTGGGTAGAGCGCTGCGCTGCAGTCTCTGAGGCCCCGAGTTCAATTCCCAGCACCCCAAAAATGGGAGCAGGACCTGGCAATCCACTCCCAAGGCAATCCCGAAACAGTCAGCCATTGAAAACCCTATGAGGGTCACTACGAGTCAGATACTGACATGACGGCACCTAACAACAACATTTGAGGCTGGGGGGGTCTAGCTCAGCAGTGGAACAGCTGACTGGCATATGCATGGCCCCAGCACCACAACAATAAACAAGTAAATAAATAAACAAATTTATTGTTTGTTGTTGTTAGGTGCCATCAAGTCCAGTCTGACTCACAGCAACCCTATGTATAACAGAACGAAACACTACTTGACACTGTGCCGTGCACATGATCGTTTTATGATGAGTCTATTGTTGCAGGCACTGTGTCAATCTGTGCTTTTCACATCTTAGAAGACCTGTCCTTGAATCTCACCTGCTTCATTCCAGCGGCCCTTGCTGCCCCCGGGAAATGCCCAGTACACTCCCTACTGGGGACCTTCACCTGGCTGTTCCCTCTCCCTGGAGCCTGCTCAGAGGCTTCCCCATCAAAGCAGTCCCAATGCTCAGAGCCCAGGGATAAAATAACATCCTGCCCTCTGGGCCCCTGGCTCCTTTGTGACTTTTCCCCAAGGCCCTGTTCACACTGGAGTCCTCTGTGGCACCAGGGTGGTGAGGAGCTCTGAGTCCATTACCGGATGGACTGGGCTCCTTTGCCACTGTCTCGTTGCAGGCCCCTGGGCAAGACACTGGAGCCTCTCCATTTGACTATTACTATGCACCCTTCCTAGGCTTGTCCTGAGGAAGGAACCAGTTAATCAGTGCAGGCCTGGCTCACCAGAAGCACCTGGCGATGGCCGCATGTTTTCATTCTCAGCCACCCAAGAGCCCCTTGTCAGCATAGAGCATGCACTCTGGAAAGGCAGGCGGCGCTGGATCTGGGGCTGGAACAGCAGGCACGCAGGATGAGGTGAACGAATGGCCCTTGCCACCCCAGAGATGATGTGCTCAATTTCCTGCACCTTCCAAGAGCACCCAGAACCCAGAACCCAGGCAAAGCCCAGGCTTGCTCTCCCTTGCTGTACGGCTGAACTGCCCTTTTCTCTGGACTCAGAGGCTAGGCTTGGGGGACAGTGTCTGAGCCACAGACCTATCTATCTGCATGGCTCTAAAGACTTAATATATTTAGCACTTGCCCTCAACGTCCTGACAGAGGCTCAGTGGGAAGAGAGTAGAATTTAGGGACAAAGAGCCTGGGCTGGAACCCCGATCCTACCATAACAGCCACAGGACCCTGCCAGTCCCTGCTGGAGCCTCAATTTCCTCCTGACTGATGAAATGATACCTCCTCCCCCAGAGTCGTGAGGGGCCAATGCAAGATCATAAGTGAAAGACAAACCAGCCACCACTGATGAAGTGTCATTTTTACGGTGTGACTCTTTTAGGGTTTCCTAAGTCCCCATTGAAGATGAAGGTGTGTCTGACTCATGCCATGGTGTTTTCAGTCGCATCATATGGTTGTGAAAGCTGGACATTGAACAAGGGAGACAGGAGAAGAACTGATGGTTTTGAATTGTGGTGCTGGAGACGTCTATTGAATATACCACGGACTGCCAAAAGAACCAACAGATCTGTCCTAGAAGAAGTACAACCAGAGTGCTCTTTGGAAGCAAGAATAGCCAGACTACATCTTACATATTTTGGACATGTAGTCAGGAGAGATCAATCCCTAGAGAAAGACATCATATTCGGGAGAGTGGCAGGTCAACACAAAAGAGGAAAACCCCCCACCAGATGGATTGACACAGTGTCTGCAACAATGGGCTTAAACATAAATAAGATCGTGTGCCTGGCACAGAATCGGCAAGTGTTTCGATCTGCTGTACATAGGGTCGCTATGAGTCAGACTCGACTTGATCTCACCTAACAACAACAACAACAAGTCCCCATGAATGAGTGGTTGCTTCTGCGTGAGGGAAGCAGCACCTAGTTCCCAAGACACTACCTGGGGTGACAAACAACAGGTGGCTCCACGCTGGGCATGGTGTTCAGTGGTCGTGTCCTATCATAGGCAGAATGGTGCACCTCCCCCCAAGATGCCTGTCACCTGTGAACATGTTAGGTTCATGGCAAAGGGGAATTAAGGTTGCAGGTAAAACTCAGGCTCCTAGTCAGATGACCTTAAGACAGGGCGTTATTCTGGTATATCTGGGGAGGCCTGATGTAATCAGAAGGGTGTTTCTCTGGGAGCTGGCAAAGGGAGGGTAACAGGTTCTACCTGCAGCCTCCAGAACCTTGACTTTTGCCCATGAAACCCATATGGGACTTCTGACCTCCAGAAGTAGAAGATAATAAGTCACCAACGCAGTGGCTGGTTATTTGCTGCAGCGACAGTAGGAAAGGATTGTAGTCCATACAGGTGGGCACCGGAGTTTCAGAGACACTCAGCTTCTATCAGGTTAGAATGCTCAGTCCCTAGGAGGGTATACCCACTCTACCTTCCTTCTCCATGGGCCTGGTTGCAATGATTCATGAACCAGTTATGGTAAGAAGAGATAAGCTAGGTGCACCCTATATGAATCGTGCCCTCAACTTATGGCCACAGCTCCTTGGAGCCCGCTTTCCTGTTCTAACCCAACACCTCTGATCCTCTCTGCCCCAACATTCCACCTCTGGTCTACCTGGGATCCAGGTGCTTAGAAGTGTGTATATATTTAAGAATAGGCTATTCTGAGTCTGAAAGCACCGTTTGGTCAACATATCACATACAGATAATACAATGAAGTATAATTTACATTACTAATTTAATCTTGACAATCCAGGCTCAACCCTGCAGGGTCTTTCTCTGTGGAGGGGGGCATTATGATGAAAATGAATTCTGATGCACATCAATCATCTCACCTCCACATCCTAAAAGCGAGAAGGAAAACAACCTTCTCTACTCTCTAGCTATAAGCAGGAAGTTGCTCTCTTCAGTAAATACTGGGCATCAAGTTCTATACCTGGATCATTTGTCTCTACCTGTAAAGGACGATTTTGCTTTCTTGGGAGTAAAATGAGATTGCCTACTTCAAAAGAATGGCTGAAAAAAAATTAAGAGAGAAAGTGCTTAGCACCTGCTCTCAAGTGGGGTCCAACTCATAGTCGACCCTCGTAGGGTTTTCGATGGCTGATTGTTCAGGGATGGCTTCGGGAGTGGATGGCCACATCCTTCTCCCATTTTTGCAGTGCAGGGGATCGATCCCGGGTTCTCAGAAAGTGCAGAGCACCGCCCTGCCAACAGAGCTAAACCTCAGCACTTATCCTATAATGTTGTTATTGTTAGGTGCTGTCGAGTCGGTATCCGACTCATAGCGACCCTCTGTACAACAGGGGAAACACTATTGTCAGTGCTTCTCTGCTGTTCAGAGGGTTTTCAATGGCAGATTGATTTTTGGGAGGGGGTTGCCAGGTCCTTCTCCCAAGCCTACAGCTTCTGGTGTTCCCAGGCAGTCTCCCATCCAGGTACTAACCAGGCCCGACCCTGCTTAGCTTCCAAGATCTGACAGGATCGGATGCCACAGGGCTATGGCTGCAGACACCTATCCTATAATAGTGCTCAATAAATGGTACAGAGGTACAGAGGTGAGAAAGAGCTGTCTGGGCGGAGGCGGGAATTAAAAGCCTGGCTCAGCTGACAACCCCCGACCCACCCCCACCCCCACCTGCCATCCCCCGCCAATACAAACACAAACTGGAGGGACCCATTTCTACCCCCATTTATAAGACTCCGAGGAAATTTCTTACGACAGCCAAGAAAGAATTGGGTCCCTCCCCCTCGGCTGACCTCCCTGGCACCAAGCTGCAGGGGAGAACTGAGTCCGGCTTCCAGCTCAGGCTCCTGGGGAGGAGGAGTCCAGGCAGGACGGGTTCCCTGGCCAGGGGGAGACTGCGGACCGCAGAGGTGCCCTCTCCCTGGATTGTTCTGTTTTTTCTTTCGTTCTGAGAAATCTGGAGGCTCGGCTCGAGACGGGCGGTCCTGGGACCCGGGAGGAGGAGCGGCCGGGCGTCCGGCTTCCGCAGGGGCTACAGTGCGCGGCTCGTCTTTGGGGACAGGACGCCGGGAGGGGCGACGGCCCCCCGCGGTCCTCCAGCTCCAGCCCGGACACCGCCTGGAATTCCCCGCCGTGCACCCCACACCACGCGGACCCCCGATCGCGA
This sequence comes from Pedetes capensis, assembly GCA_007922755.1. Lineage (NCBI taxonomy): Eukaryota > Metazoa > Chordata > Mammalia > Rodentia > Pedetidae > Pedetes > Pedetes capensis. Next base: position 11,081 of record VMDO01025483.1, read on the forward strand.
CGCCCCGCGGACCCCCGACCCCAGCGGGGCGCCCGGCAGGCTGCAGGGCTCCGCGGCGGGCAGAGCCGCGCGCTGCGGCGGCGCGGGAGACCTCGGCCCGGCCCGGCTCACCTGGCGTTGGCGCCGCGGCGCGGAGGAGGCCGAGCAGCAGCAGCAGCAGCAGCAGCAGCAGCGGCAGCGGCGACCTCATGGCCCGGGCGCCCCGCGCCGCCCAGCCCTGCGTGGGTCCGCGAGCCGCTCACGTCGCCTCCCCCGCGGCCATGGCGAACACAGGGCGGGGCGGGGCCGCCTCTTCCCCGCGTCTGCAGCCGCCGGGCGCTCGTCCGCCCCGCCCCAGACGCGCGGCCCCGCCCCGCCGCGGGACTTTCCTTGCGGTCCCCGCCGCCAGGAGGCCCCGAGCCCCGGCCCAGCCGAGACCTCACCGCGGCGCGATCCCTCGGGAAAACCCTGGGAAACCCAAGTCCGGTGTGGGCTTGGCGAGGTCGTTGGAACCCCAGCCCAACACCCCCCTTTGACTCCCGATTTGAAGATTCGACCCTTTAGTTTGAACTTCTGATATCTTGATGGCCTCAAAAGGACACCTTAAGCTTTTAACCTGTTTTGTTTGTTTGTTTATTTGTTTTTGCGGTACTGGGGGTTGAAATCAGGGCCTCGAGCTTGCATGCTTTGCAAGTGCTGAACCACTGGGCTGCAACCCAGCCTTTTTTTTTTTTTTTTTTTTTTTTAACTTTTTTATGCAAGGTCTCGCTAAATCACGCAGACTACCTCTGGTCTCGAACTTGTGATCCTCCTGCCTCCGCCTCCCGAGTTGCTGTGATTGCAGGCGTGCGCCACCGCGCCCGGCTCTACCTTTTTAAATTTTTTTGGAACGGCCTTAAGGCTATAATAGAAAGGACTGCATTAGCAGGAGGAGTGGGGCTTTGGGGGATAATGGTCGCAGCAACGAGGAAGGAGAGAGAGAGGAACTCCCCCGCATTTCTCAATCGTGAGTTAGGCTGTAAAGACTAAGAGGAAGTAAACCCCAGGAGATGGGCAGGGACAGGCCTGCTGTCCCACCCCGAAGGAGGGGGGCCACCAAGGGTATGGGTGAAGGGAGACCAGGCATGAAGGAAGAGGGACATCAGGGCCCTGAGGGGAACCTGCCCCACAGGCTGACCAGGTAGCCTTTGCCAGTATTGTTAGTTGCCCTCAAGTGGTGTTTGACTGTTAGTGACCCTATGTATAATGGAATGAGACACTCCCGACATGGTGCCAAGCCCAGCACTATTCTCAGTGTTTCTCGGCTGTTCATAGGGTTTTCCATGGCTGTTTGTTTCGAGAGTGGGCTGCTGGGTCCTTCTCCCAAGCCTACACCACCCGGCGTTCCCAGGCGGTCTCCCATCTAAGGGCTAACCAGGCCCGACTCTGCTTAGCTTCCGAGACCAGATGGGATCTGACGCCAGGGTGGTACGGGTGTAGACTTTGCGAGAATACACCTTTACTTTTGGACCTCCTGCATTTTCTTTATTTCCTTTTGTGGAACTCTTTGGAAAATGGCTGTTATTTTAAAAAATGTGATGAATATCTAGCAAGTATTTGAATTATATTTTGAGTATTTTAAGGATACAGAGGTATTTACATGCTAAGGTGAGAACAGAAAGGTATAAATTGGAGTCCTTTCTAACACCATGCATTGAAAATGACTGGGTAAATGAGACAAAATTCAAACATGGTGTAGTTTTTGATTACGAATGACAACAGTTTCCTAAAAAACAAAACATTCTGATTTTGTATTTGGCAACTTTAAAAAAATGAACGCTTATTTTTGTGCCTAATTTTGTGTTGTTAGTTGTGTATTTTATTTGAAATAGGATCTCACTATGTAATTGTGAATTCTTTTTTATACAGAGGGCTCCTACATATGAACTTTATATGAACTTTAGCCCTATAAAATCTGAATTCCTTTCCATTAATTTGCTACCTTCTGATAAGTTGGTCTTCCAGAAATATTTTCTTCTTTTTTTTCCTTTTCTTTTCTCTTTTTAAAATATTTTTCAGTACTAGAGGTTGAACCGATGGCCTTGCACATGGTTTGCAAGTGCTGTACCACTGAGCTGGACCCCCAGACCCTCTTTTACTTTTTGTTTTGAGACAGGCTGCCTCTGGCCTCAAACTCGCAAACCTCTTACCTCCACCTTCGAGTTACTGGGATGACAGGCATATGCCATGGCACCTGCCTGAAGTATTTTTCCTCCTGCTCATCTTCTAGAGGGCTGGGATTTAGCTCAGTGGGTAGAGCGCTGCGCTGCAGTCTCTGAGGTCCTGAGTTCAATTCCCAGCACCACAAAAATGGGAGAAGGCCGTGGCAATCCACTCCCAAGGCAATCCTGGAACAATCAGCCATTGAAAACCCCGTAAGGGTCACTATGAGTCGGACACAACTTGACAGCACCTAACAACAGACAACAACAACATCTTCTAGAGGGCTGGGATTTAGCTCAGTTGGTAGAGCGCTGCTCTGCAGTCTCTGAGGTCCCGAGTTCAATTCCCAGCACCACAAAAATGGGAGAAGGCCATGACAATCCACTCCCATGGCAATCCCAAAACAATCTGCCAAAACCCTATGAGGGTCGCTATGAGTCGGACATGACTTGACAGCACCTAACAACAACAACAATCTTCTAGAGGAGTGGCCTCAGGATGCTGGGTCATGGTTGCAGGAAGTGGCCAATGCTGACTGACAGCCGGTTGGGCTTCTGCGTGTGATGTAGTCCTTAATCCTCAGGCCCGTGAGGTGCTGACTTCCACTGCCCAGCTAAGGAAGCCACAAGAGCTAAAGTGCCAGCCTTAGTTGTGTATTGTGGCAACTTTGCCAAGCTATGACCACATTTCCTAGAACTCCTTCCCCAACAGTTCTGACTTAGCTTGGGTGGGGAGGGATGTTTGTGTGCAAGACTTGGCAAAAATGCAAGGGGCAGCCACATTCCTTTACACTGTGAGGCTGGGCTGGGCATGAGGCCTTGTAGTTCACAATCTGTGGCTTCTCTGCCGCCATCTTGGATGGCGTGACCACTCACCTCCTTCCTGGTTTTCTGCTACAGCCTCCCATCTCTTGGGCCAGGTGTGCATTTAGTTTAACTCTATGGCAAAAGGTGCTAGCTTTTCCTGCAAGGCACACGTGTGGTTGTGCAAGTTGCTGCTTGGCAATGGAGAAAGCCTGGTGGTGGCTGAGGGGACAAAGGACACCTCCTGTGGCTGAGCTCCAAGGTCTGAACTAACGGAGCCCATCCAGTGACCAAATATGGAAAAACAAGCTAGCCCCCCAAAGGCCCAGCGTTCCTGAGATTCCAAACTCCAAATCTCACTCCCTCCTTCCACTTCCTTCCCTTTCCTCCAAGAGAAAAAAAAATCTTTTCCTATTTATGCCTCAGATAAAGACCTTGCCTGCAATCTAAAAGCTGCAGGCCCTATCTAGCACATGCATAGCTGCAGCTGTCACCTTACTCCCTCCCCTACTTCCCTCCTGTCAACTGCTGCCCACCTGAGCAACTTCTTTACCTCTTCCCTGATCTCTCTCTCTATCCCTCTCTCTTTTCACATTCCTTGAATAAACCTGACCCTACACTACTCGGTGACTTCTGTCCTGTTCTTGGACTGTGAGATTTCCCTATCATTTTGGTGCCAAAACCCGGGAGTCAGTGAGGGTTCGCTTGTTACGTGAAACTTGACTCACGCCTCTAAGAACCATCACTGACAGGATGGACTTAGCTCACACTCTTCAACCTCCCTAGGGAAAGTTGCTCCAGGTGGTGAGTAATCGGTTTCTCCTGATTTACCTCCTGGCTCTCACCTGTTCTCCCTTCCTGTCCAGTTTTTGTCACTGTTTCCTTTGCCTTCCATACCATCATCACAGTACCCATACTGCCATTCCAGGAATTTTCTGAAGTCTTAGTGTCAAGCCTGACTAAAGCCTCCAGACCCTCAAGGTGGTCTAAGGTACCCAGATATTAAGAACGCTTTTTTTTTCTTGTTTACCTTCAATTTCAGTGACATCTGGAGCCTTGGGGATGCTGACACTCAGACTAGTCTACTTCCCCTTGAACACGGGATCAGTGAAGCCATCTCCCTAAAAAGACTCACCCTTTGGGTGCCTCCTGGCTAACTTAAAGCCCGTAGGTCTCCAGTCTGAAAGTAAGCCTAAGAAACTTATTCAATTCTGTAATTCCATTTGGACCCAATACCAACTGGATAATAATTCAATTTGGCCAGAAAATGGAAGCTTTGATTTTAACATAGTAACGGATTTGGATAATTTTATTAGTTGCAACAGGAAATGGAGTGAGGTCCCTTATGTCCAAGTCTTTTTTTCTCTCCAGCATGCCCCTCTCTTCCTGCTCTTCCTACTCTGTTCTTGTGTCTCATACCCCTTGGCCCTTCCCCAACCTAAGCTGCCTCCCTATAAACCTACTGATAACAACTCTGCCTTCTCTTTTGATCCTGCAGATCACAGCTTCCCACTTGTAAGACAGGCTGCTGGTCAGCCTCCACCGGAGTCTCCCTCAGCAGTTACCCCCTCCCTTTTTCTCCCTCCCCAGCTGCCCTGCCTCCTCCATTTGATTTATAAACCCCTACTTAAACCATTCCTGGTACCTTATCTCTAAGGTCAATAAACCTAGAAGTCTCCAGCCAAACTTTCCTCAGATTCGACACAACTGCCCCCCCCCCCCCGTTTCCACTTCTCCTTCTCTTCCCTTCTCTCCCTTTCTCTAGATCAGCACCTGAAATTAAGCCTCCAAACTCATGTTACCACTTCAGAAAGTGGCGGGGTTGGAGGGACCTAGCACAGTTCATGCTCCTTTCTCCATGTCAGAAATCTGCAAAGCTAGGATTCTTCTCCACCTGACCCTTTCACTGTATAAAAGAATTAAAAATACTTACCCAGTCTTATGACTTAACTTATCAGGACATTTTCGTAATTCTAAATACCACCCTGCTACCAGAAGAGAGGGAGAGAGTCTGGCAGGTGGCCTGTATCCAGGCAAATGAGTTACACCTCATAAATGCCCAAAGCCCTACAGGGGAAGTGGCTGTCCTGGAGTCTGACCCTCACTGGAAATCTATCCAGGCATCCTGATCGGGAACACAGGACTCATATGATCACATGCATTGTAGCAGGCCTAGGAAGGGCCTCCATTAAGACAGTGAATGATAAGCTGGGCGCGGTTGTGCACGGCTGTCATCCCAGCAGCTCGGGAGGCGGAGGTAGGAGGATCGCAAGTTCGAGACCAGAGGCAGTCTGTGTAATTTACCGAGACCCTGTGTCAAAAAGTAAAAAAATGGGCTGGGGGTGCAGCTCAGTGGTCCAGCACTTGTAGAGCATGCAAGCGTGAGGCCCTGGGTTCAACCCCCAGTATGGGGAGAAAAAAAAAAAAGGACAGTGAATGATGACAAGCTAGAAATCTGTCTATGGTTGTACCACCCTGGCATCAGATCCCTTTTGATCTTGGAAGCCAAGCATGGTCAGCCTGGTTAGTCCTTGGATTGGATGGGAGACCACCTGGGAACACCAGGTGCTGTAGGCTTGGGAGAAGGACCTGGCAACCCAGTCCCAAAAAACAATCAGCCATTGAAAACCCTATGAATAGCAAAGAAGCACTGACAGTGCCAGGCATGGCGCAGCATCAGGTAGTGTTTCCTTCTATTGTACACAGTGTCGCTATGAATCGGACGCAATTTGATGGCAACTAACAACAACAACAAAGGAAACGTATCAGGAACCCACATAAAATCCACCCCAATTCGTGACCAGATTAACAGAGGTACCTCAGGGACATACCCATCTAAACCCCGAGTCTCCTGAAGGCCTTCTCTTTCTAAAACTCCTCTTTTATATCACAGGCAGCCTGTGACATTAGAGTCAAGCCTAAAAAATTCAAGGATGTCCCTCAAACCCCTACCAGGGAACTAACATTGGAAGTCTTTCAAATTTTGGAAAACAGGAAGGAATAGGCTAGACTGGATATGCAAATGAGAGATAAGGCAAAATATCCATTGCTGGGCCCCCCTCTAATAACTAATTGAACACAACAAAACAGGACTGCCCCCACCCATTTTCCACTCAGGCCCTGTTTCCGATGCAGGGCCGCAGGCCATTGGGCAAAGGAATGTCCTGACCCCAGACCTCCAAATAGGCCGCGTCTCCAATGTGGGAAGAGGGTCCGTTGGAAATGGGATTGCTTGCAAACTTCTCAAAGTTCATCTGTACCAAGCCAGAGCTGCCCAGTACCTGTGCTCCTGGGACTGTCCTTGGAGGACTGAGATGCCCCAAGGCCTCTTTGGGCCCCCATCATGGGAGCCTTGGGTAAATCTCATTATGGTGGGTAAGTCCATCTCTTTCTTACTTTCAATTCGGGAGCCATACACTCCTACTCCTCTCTTGCCAGCTTTCCCAGTAAAAATATACCTAATCAAATTATGGGGTTTGAAGGAAAGACTTCTCTAAAAAACCCCTCCAATAATCACTTGCCAATTCCAAAAGATTATTCCACCATATCTAGTTCTCTTAGTGGGAAGAGACCGCCTACTGATCTGGGGGGCAAGTGTACATTTAAAGGTCCACATTTCCCAATTGTCTGCCTCTGCTCTCCTCCTTTGGCTCAGAAACAACATCCAACTCTCTACCCCTCCCACAGACTGTCCTCTGAACCCCCTGTGACCAATCCTTTCTTTCTCAAACCCCATAATCTGGAAAACTGAGACTCCCTCAATTGCCTCCCACCACACCCCCATCCTTATATGACTAAAGGACCCTACCCACTTTCCTGCTGTGTCCCTGTGCCCCCTAAAACCAGTCCACCTTCAGGTACTAAGACCCATCATCACTAAACTCCTCCACAGTGGTTTCTTCCATCTTGCCTGCTCCCCATACAATATCCCCATCCGGCCTGTCAAAAATCCCTCAGGGATATACAGATTAGTTCGAGATCCTGTGGTCTCAAACCCCTATACCTTGCTATCATTTGACTTCCATATGCCTTAGACCCTGCTGTTACCCCAGCCTTAATCTGCCTGCAAGCAATTCCCTGAAGGTCCACATCCCTCAGCCCATTTGAAGTCATGTGTGGGACATCTTTCCTGCTAGGAAACTTGCTTCTTCCTGAATCCCCAACAGGAGATTATTTCCCCTCCCTGTGAGGACTCCAGACTTTCCTTCAAAGGCACTGCAGATCTTTCCTTGCCCCAACTAGACCCTAATGACCCATTCTCCATAATACAGCCAGGAGGTCTAGTCTTAACATGCAAATATCCCTGACAGGCTAAGACCTCACACACTGCCCTAAGCCTCTGTGGGAGGGCCCCCGTACTGTTAGCCTTACCATCCCCACAGCTATCAGGGTCAAGGATTGCCCCATATGTGCGACCAAATCAACAAAGTTAAACCCTACTCAAAATCCCATTATTCTTCCACCTTAACTGACCTACTTCCATAAAATTAAAGGTCGTGAGCTGGGCGCCGTGGTGCACCCCTATAATCCCAGTGGCTCTAGAGGCAGAGGCAGGAGGATCGCAAGTTCGAGACTAGAGGCAGTTTGTGTAACTTAGTGAGCCCCTGACTCAAAAAGTAAAAAAATGGGCTGGGGGTGCAGCTCAGGGGCCCAGCACTTGCAGAGCATGCAAATCAAGGCCCTGGGTTCAAACTCCAGTACCCCCCCAAAAAAGAAAAAATTACTGGTTGTACCAGCGACAGGGGTAGTGGGGGGAGGCATCCAAATATCTTTCTTAAAAGAAATCATCCTTTCTACCATTTCATTTCTACCAGATGAGACTAAAACTCATCCTGGAATTCCTCCTGGAGTTCCTGTTTGATGAATTCTTCCCGGGGACCCTCCAGGATTTCCAATGGGACAATACCCACAATATTTTTTTTACTCTCCCAACCTAAAATCTCTCAACCAAGACAGCCCTTAGCTCAGCCCTCCCCTAAACTTAACTACCTCCCCTCATCATAACCCTGCTCATTGGGTTCTTTGCCTCCTGCCTAACTCAACTTCTGAGTGCTCTCATTCAGGCACAGGCAAAGAAAATTCCCACCACGTTTGGCCTCAGTCCCTCCCCACCCCTCAGTGGGAAAAGGCCAGAGACAGGAACTTCGCCTTTGTTGTTGCTGTGACAGTGTCCGACTCATAGTGACCCTACGTACACCAGATGAAACTCTTTTCTACTATTCATAGGGTTTTCAATGGCTGATTGCTTTTTGGGAGTGGATTGCCAGGTCCTTCTCCCAAGCATCCAGCACCTGGTGTTCCCAGGAGGTTTCCCATCCAAGTAGTAACCATGCCCTCCTCTGCTTAGCTTCTGAGATCTGATGGGATCAGACGCCACAGTGGTACAGCTGCAGGTCCCTATTCCTACAGAACCAAAAAACCAAGAGTGAGGGGACAAAGGGTGCCTCCCCTGACAGAGCTCCAGGGTCCTAAGATAATGGAAACCATCCAATGACCAAATATGGAAAAACAAGCTAGCTCCCCTCCTCCCGCCCCTGGAAGGTCGAGAGTTCCTAAGATTCCAAACTCCCAACCTCATTCCAGCCCTCCACTCCCTTCCTTTCCTCCAGGGAAAAAAATCTTTTCCCACCTAAGCCTCAGACAAAGAAGTTGCCAACAATAGCAAAGCTGCAGACCCTACCTCACACCTCACGCGTGCAGCTAGAGCAGCTACAACCCTATCCCCCCCCCAGCTGCTGCCTGCCCAAGCAACTTCTCCACCTCTTCCCTGATCTCTCTCTCCCTCTCTCTTCTCACATTCTTTAAATAAACCTGATGCTCAGCTATCAGAGTGCCTTCTAGTGTCTGCAGACCCTCATTCTGCAAGATTTCCCTATCAGTAGTGATGGGGTTGCCTGTAGCCGTAGCCCTGTGGCATCCATTCCCGTCAGATCTCAGAAGCTAAGTGGGGTCGGGCCTGGTTAGTGCTTGGGCGGGAGACCACCTGGGAACACCAGGTGCAGTAGGCTTGGGAGACAGACCTGGCAACCCACTCCCAAAAATCAATCCACCATTGAAAACCCTATGAACAGCAGAGAAGCACTGACAATAGTGTTTAGTCTGTGGTACATAGGGTCGCTATGAGTCGGATACCGACTCGATGGCACTTAACAACAAGAAGTGATGGGGTTGGTTCCAGCTCGGCCTTAGGGGCAAGCTCATCCCTGCTTCCTCCAGCTCTGTTCACCTTCTGTGCCCAACTTCCTGCCCAAGGGCTTCGGGCTCCAGCACCAGGCACAGGTAAAACAATCTCACATAGGCTGTGTGACCAATTCCCATGGTGACGTCAAATCCCTGTAATGTAACACACACACACACACACACACACACACACACACACACACACACACCCTCATAAGTGAATTTTCTCTTGTTGGTTCTCCTCTTTGAAGGCAGATTTACTGTGGACCTACTGAAAGCTTAACTCTCAGGGGAATTCATTTGCAAGGTAGCTTCCAAGGTCATGAAAGGGGCTCCTGGCACTGTGTACACACGGTCATGTGATTTTGTGAAATCTGAAAAGTAGGAGGTCTTCACCACAGTTAAAGCCCCTTGCATTCCAGATCCAACATCTTATTCTGCCCTTCAGTGCCCTGGAGTCTGGCCCTGCTCTGAGCCCATCAAATTCTCTATGTTTTCCAACAAGACTCCACTACTCTGTCAGTGAGTCTTTGAAGCTGTGCTTCTCAAAAGCCTTGTGTGTTAGCCGGGCTTGGTGGCGCATGCCTGTAATCCCAGCGGCTTGGCAGGCGGAGGCAGGAGGATCACAAATTAGAGACCAGAGGCCGTCTGTGTAATTTAGCGAGACCCTGTCTCAAAGCATAAAAAAATGGGCTGGGATTGCAGCTCAGTGGTCCAGCACTTGCAAAGCATGCAAGTGCAAGGCCCTGGGTTCAACCCCCAGTACCACACACACACACACACACACACACACACACACAGTCTCGTGTGTCTTAGTTCTCTGCCTCTTCCACTGCTGCGGCCTCACCTGTTTGCCCCTCTTCCTGTCTCTTATCCTCTTCCCCATGCCTACCATCTAACTTTTTTTTGTGTGTGTGTGTGGTACTGAGGGTTGATACCCGGACCTCGCACTTGCATGCTTTGCAAGTGCTGGACCACTGAGCGGCAACCCCAGCCCCACCCGCCTTTTTTTCTTTACTTTCTGAGACAGGGTCTCCCTAAGTTACCCAGACTTCCTCTGGCCTCGAACTTGCGATCCTCCTGGCTCCGCCTCCCAAGCTGCTGGGATTACAGGCGTGTGCCATCACGCCCAGCTTCTACCATCTAATTTTTAAACTCCATCTCTTCCCTGAGTTTCCAGCTCTTCAGAACTTTGAGGCCCTCCCTGATTACCATCTTCTACTGCTTGACACCTTCTTAGGGCATCACTGGTCTCTGTAAAGGCAGGATAGCTGATACCAAGTGCGTGCGTGTGTGTGTGTGTGCGCGCGCGCACAGGTGAATGTTCCCTATAGAGTCAAACTGAGCTTTAAGAGTTCTGAACCCAGCCAGGTGCAATGGCACATGCCTATAATCCCAGTGATTCGGGAGGCAGAGGAAGGAGGATGGTAAATTTGAGACCAGAGGCAGTCTGCATAATTTAGTGAGACCCTGCCTCAAAAAGTAAAAAAAATGGGTTGGGCTTGCAGCTCAGTAGTACGACACTTGCAAAGCATGAAAGCACGAGGCCCCGGGTTCAACCCTCAGTACCACAAAAAATAAAAAATAAAAAATAAAACAAAATAAAGATTTCTGAACCGAAAGTAGGCTGTTGATCACTGCTAAGTGAGGCCTCAATTTGTTGCTGAGTGTCCCCTCTTCCAGGATCGAGGCCAGAGGCATTAGCACAAGAGTGAAAGAACAAATTCTCTCAGGTGTCCGGGGCTTTCTTGCTCTGTTCCTCATGGGCCATGGCCTCCTCCTTTCTTGGCCTCACAACTGTTGTTTTTCTCCTTCCCCAGGGCCACTATAAAACCTCCTTTCAGAAACACCTCGCCTCTTTCCCTCTTCCTCCTCTTATCAGGGAAGGGTAACTACTGCAGAGGATAACGCTCTACATTTCACACCTCCTTAAAACAGGGAATGAATATTGTTCTGCAGTTTGTCACGGAGAAGAGGACAGAAGAAAGGAGAATGATTTACAGCTCCTCCTAACCCCATTAGAAAAGGAAGAGACTCCTGCATTCTAGGTGGATATCAAAGCATTTTGTTTGGTGGTAATAGGAGGCTGAACCCAGAGCCTCATCCATACTTATCAAGCCCTCTACCACTGAGCTGCATCCCCAGCCCCTCTTTTATTTGTTATGTGTTATCTTGAGACAGGGTCTCATTAAGTTATGAAGGCTGCCCCTGGTCCTGAACTTGTGATCTTCCTGCCTTGGCCTCCTGAGTTGCTGGGATTATAGATGTGCACCTTCCATTTGGCTTCAAAGCTTTGCTATTCCTGATTCCAGTGTGTTTGAAAAAGGCCAACAATTGCAGGGACTGAGCATAGGGTTTCTGGAAGGTGCCAGCGGAGAGGAAAGAACCGAGATTTTCTGCCTGCTGAACTCTCTGTCAGGAGTTGTGTAATGAAACTTCTTGGGTTTTCTAACTCAGAGAAGCTCAAATGTATCCCTGTTTTCTGGAAAGATTAAGATCATACTGTATTTTACGTACTTAAATTTGCTCTCTGGGTTCCTTGGAACTTCCAGGAAAAAGCTGGCAGGTTGAGCAAGAGTTGGAGTAGTGGCTGAACAGAGGGTTTCGTTGAGGGGGTGGCTGCTGTCAGTCAGCTCAGCACAGGCAGGAGGTATCAGATGGGGCACTTGATGAGTCATAGCAGGTGCCATCTGGGAGTTGTGGTCAGGCCCTCCAAAGAGCGGCAGCCACATTTATTGAGATCCTATCCTAGGGTCCTCATAAACCTTTTACAAATGGGTGGTGGTTGTTGTTAGGTACCATCAAATCAAGTCTGACTCATAGCGACCCTGTGTACAGCAGATCAAAACACTTCTCAATTCTGTGCCAGGCACACGATCTTATTTATGTTTAAGCCCATTGTTGCAGACACTGTGTTAATCCATCTGGTGGAGGGTTTTCCTTTTTCTCGTTGACCTGCCACACTCTCCCAAACATGATGTCTTTCTCCAGGCACTGATATCTGCTGACTACGTGTCCACAATATATAAGATGCAGTCTAGCCATTCTTGCTTCCAAGGACCACTCTGGTTGCACTTCTTCTAGGACAGATCTATTAGTTCTTTTGGCAGTCCGTGGCATATTCAATAGACGTCTCCAGCACCACAATTCAAAAGCATCAATTCTTCTCCTGTCTCCCTTGTTCAATGTCCAGCATTCACAACCATATGATGTGACTGAAAATACCATGGCATGAGTCAGACGCACCTTCGTCTTCAATGTGACATCTTTACAAATGGGTAGTGGCCCCTCAGTGTATGCCTGTGACCCCAGGCACTCGGGAGGCTTCCCCATCCAATGTTTCTGACTGCCCAACATCTTTCCAATGTCTTTGCTATCTAGGAAGAGTTTTCAAAAAGCTCAAATTCCCAGCCCCTCCTTCCAGAAAATTCAAATTCTCAGCCCCTCTTAGAGGCAGCATGCGGCAACTTGATTCCATCTGTCAATTCCATCTTGCGTAGAAGCTCCCTTCCACTGTATATCTTCACAGAGCCAAAAACCACAAAACATTTCCTCTCAAAGAACCATCTGGAGCTCCCCATAATTCTCCAATTCTTTAATAATTCTTCATAAGGTAAATCATCTCTAACCCAAAGAATTGTACGTCGCATGCTTTATACGTTAAAACTTATTCTGGCTGTCTTTCTTTGCAAACATAAATATGAACACCCTGTCAGATATATCCTTTACACCTGTCCTTGCGACTCCCCTCCTTTTTCGACAGTCATGGGGAATTGAATCCAAGCCCTTGAGAATGCTAGGCAAACATCCCACCAGCCCTTTTCTATTTTTTATTTTGAGACAAGATCCTGCTAAGTTGTGCAGGCTCCCAAGTCCCTGGGATTATAGGCATGTGCCAAGATGCCTGGCTCCCCTTGTTTTTAAGATATGTATTTGAATATTTTTTTCCCAAACGTGTATTTTGATTTGATTACTAGGACTCTTTGTATTTGGAGGACGTGTCCTTGAACCTCTTGTAAATCTTCTTTATCCTGCTTTGTTTAATGTTGAGAAGAAGAATCTCTCTCTCTCTCTCTCTGGTGTGTGTATTTGTGTGTCCATGTATGTGTTTGGAGGGGTCTCGGTCTTTGTGTCACTGTGTAAAACAGAGTCCACAGAATAGAGATGTTAGGAACTGACATGAATACATCTGGCTGCCATCCGACAGACGCTCCTCTCGTTTCCTGTAGATTGTTTAGGAAACAGCCATAGTCACAAAAGTCTGCTTTATGGGCGCTGCATAAACTAAGTCTAAAGCACTTCCTGTTTTACAGCCACTCAGAAGTTACCAGGCAGTGTTTCTGGTGGCAGAACTGCAGTCCCTGCTGAGGAGGGACAATCCCAGCCACAAGTACAGACTCATGGTTTTTTGTTTTGTTTTGGTTTGGTTTTTTTGCAGTACTGGGGGTTGAACCCAGGGCCTTGCGCCTGCATGCTCTGCAAATGCTGGACCACTGAGCTGCACCTCAGGCCATTTTTTTACTATTTGGGACAGGGTCTCACTAAATCACGCAGACTGCCCCTGGTCTTGTACTTGCAATCCTCCTGCCTCCGCCTCCCGAGCCGCTGGGATTACAGGCGTGCGCCACTGTGCCCGGGCGAGACTCATGTTTTAATTTGCCCAGAAAGCCTTCCTGGGAGCAAACGAATGATTTCCACAGGGATCACTGAACTGTTGAGACCACTCTGAGGGTCTTTATTCCTTCCATCTAGGATGCCTAGTAAAGCAGGGGCCTGTGCTGGGAGCCTCTATCCCGGAGAAGGGTGACCAGTGTCCCTATTGGTGCATTCTGCGAGGCCGGCCTGGGCTTCCGTTCCTGGTTGCTGCTGCCATGCATCACTGTGACCTTAGTGGATGAAGACAAAAATGCGTTATTTTCTATTTAGCTCAGTTGGTAGAGCGCTGCAATGCAGTCTCTGAGGTCCCGAGTTCAATTCCCAGCACTGCAAAAATGGGAGAAGGACCTGGCAATCCACTCCCAAGGCAATCCCGAAACAGTCAGCCATTGAAAACCCTATGAGGGTCGCTATGAGTCGGATACCGACTCGACGGCAACTAACAACAACAACAACAAAATGTCAGAGATCCAGAATGGCTGGAGTCCTACGAGAGGCTCTAAGGTAGATCCATTTCCTTGCCTTATCCAGCTTCTAGAAGCCAACCCCATTCTTTAACTGTGGGCCCTTCTTCCATCTTCAAGCCAGCAGTTCAGCGTCTTTAACTCTTTTCTTTCTCTTTCTTTCCTTCTTCCCCTCTTTGCAACATCGCATGTCATCCTCTGACCCTTCTGTCCTTCTCTTTCACATATAAGGACCCTTGCGCTTGCATTTGGGCCCCTCTGCATAACAGGACTGTTCCCAGTAAACTTTCTATTGGAGACCTAATGGCTGGCCAATGCTGCCCAAGCTGTGGTCTCCCTACTGCCTGCTGCTCCTAAAAAGTTGTAGTCTTGTTCACAAATGAATTTGTGCAGATTCCTCCAGAAATACAGCAAATTCTTTCCATCCCACTTGCCCTAATTCACTGGCCCCAGGAAATGAATGTTAATTCTCCTATTCCTTCTTTAGATTTTTTGTTTTGTTTTGTTGGTTTTTGTTTTATTTTTTGAGGTGCTGGGGGATGGATGCTGGGGTCTCATGTACGCGAGCAAGGGCTCTACCACAGCCACATCCCCAGCCCTCATCCTCTTTAAGGCAGGCTTTTAGTAAGCTAATTTAACAGCAACGGCAAAAAGCCAATGGCAACCCCAGGAAATATAATTTTGCAAAGGTCAAGGGCCATGGCCTCAGATTTAAGAGAGAGAGAGAGAGAGAGAGAGAGAGAGAGAATGAATGCCCGGGCTGCCAGGCACAGGAGGGGTGTGTGTGCTAAGAGGGGGTAAGGGGAACAGGCCAAGATGGAAGTGGAGCAAAGAGCTCAAGGGACAGGGGCTGAGAGCAGCCACCAGTTTGTCTGCTGTCATTCTGTGCAACCTTGCAGTGGGCTGATGATTGGCCTCCAAAGATGTCCAGGATCTAACCCCAAACGTGTAAATATGGTATTGTGGTAGTCAGTTTCCAGTCCCTGTGAAAAACATATCTGAAATAAACCAGATGAAAGGAAGAAGGGTTTCCTTTGGCTCACAGTTTCAGAGGCTCCAGTTTATGGTCTCAGCCCTGTGGACTTGGGCCTGAGGTGGTGCAGTGCCTCACGGCAGGAGTGTGGGGTTGGGGAGGTCTGTTCTCCGCATGAGGCTTAGGAAGCAAGGGGATAGAGCAGGGGTTGGGGTCTCCATGTCCACACTTCAAGGGCACACCCAAATGACCTAACTTCTCTCCACTCGACCTGACCTCCTCCTAAAGGTTCCACCACCTGCCAATAGAGCCACAGGTCAGAAACCAAACCTTCCACCTGTGGCCTTTGGGGGACAGTCAAGATCCAAACCATAGCAGTTACCTGGGTGGTAGAAAGGACTTTGTAGGTGTAGTTACGCTAAGGCTCGGTAGGTGGAGAGGGGATCCTGGCCGTGCAGGTGGGTGCCCAGCCAAGAGGAAGAAGGCTTTCAAGGCTCACGTATTTCATGATTGTAGAAAGATCAGGGGGCTGTCACTAGAGAACATTCTAACAGATACCATCTTGACTTTGCGAAGCTCTGAACATGACTTAGGCCATTTTTGGGGTTTTGTTTGTGATTGATTGATTGATGATTAATTGCAGGACTGGAGTTTGAACTCAGGGTCTTGTGCATGCTGGGCAAGTGCTCTGTTGCTGAGTTGCAGCCCTGGCCCATTGTTTATTTTTTATTTTGAGATAGGATCTTACTAAGTTCTGTAGGGTGCCTCTGCCCCCTGGGTCTCTGGGATTACAGATGTGCGCCACAGCACCTGGCTTTTTGTTTGTCTTTTAAAAACAAACCAGGCTGGGCGTGGTGGCACACGCCTGTGATCCCAGAACTTGGGAGGCTGAGGCAGGAGGATCCGATGCAAGTTGAAGGCCAGCCTGGTCTACACAGCGAGTTCCAGGACAGCCTGAGCTACACAATGAGACCCTGTCTCAAAAAATACCAAGAAACAGCTGGGCATGGTGGCGCATGCCTGTAATCCTAGCGGCTTGGGAGGCAGAGCCAGGAGGATCTCAAGTTCGAGACTAGAGGAAGTCTATGTAACTTAGCGAGACCCTGTCTCAGAAAGTAGAGAAAAAAATAAAAGGTCGGGGGTGCAGCTCAGTGGTCCAGCACTTGCAAAGCATGCAGGCGTGAGGCCTCGAGATCAACCCCCAGTACCACAAAACAAACAAACAAACAAACAAAACCCAAGAAATGAAGCAAAACAAAACAAAATGAAACCAACAAGAACAATAAAAAGAAAAAACACCCACATTAGGGCTGGGGGTATAGCTCATTGCATATGCAAGGCAGACAGTTCAATCCTCAGTACTGTAATAAGTAAATCCAAATAAAAGGACAAATAATTGGGTTTGTCCCTTACAAGCAAGAGCTTGCTGATGAAGCAGAATGTTACTTACTACTATAATCTTTTGTTTTATGCCATACACAATGAAGACATTTTAAGGCTAAAGGGATATTTATTATTTTGATTGTGGTGATGGTTCCCTATATATAAAAATTCATCAAAATTACATTTCAAGAGCCGGGCATGGTAGCACATGCCTGTAATCCCAGCGGCTTGGGAGGCGGAGGCAGGAGGATCACAAGTTCGAGACCAGAGGCAGTCTGTATAATTTAGCAAGACCCTGTCTCAAAAAAGTAAAAAATAAATTGGGCTGGGGGGTGCAGCTCAGTGGTCCAGCACTCGCAGAGCATGCAAGCATGAGGCCCTGGGTCCAACCCCCCAGTACCGCCAAAAAAAAAAAAAAAAAAAAAAAAAAA
>VMDO01025484.1:0-20672 GCA_007922755.1 Pedetes capensis
CAGTACTGGGGGTTGAACCCAGGGCCTCATGCTTGCATGCTCTGCAAGTGCTGGACCACTGAGCTGCACCCCCAGCCCATTTTTTTTTTCCTTTTTTTCTCTTTTTCTTTGAGACAGGGTCTCACTAAGTTACGCAGACTGCCTCTGATCTTGAACTTGCAGCAGGTGGGAAGTGGAGAGGTTCAGAGGGGTCTGTGCATCCAGGGGGAAGGGAAGAAGATGCTAGAGAAACGCCAAGGTACTGTCTGCTAGAAAGGCACGGAGCTCCAGGTTGGACAGTAATTAATACAAAGGACCAGAATCTGATGGAAAAGAGTTGCTGGGTTGCAGTGGGTAGGCCAAGCCGGGACGGGAGAGGTGGTCTGCCCCATGCACCCTGGAGGCATGAGAGCAAAATTGAATTCAGATGTGGAAAATGAAGTTCTTTTCTTCCAAAGAAGTCACAGTTGACATAAACTTTCACCTGGGCTACACGGTGAACAGGTGAGACATTCAGAGTCGCTCCATTGATGTCAAGAAGGTCTCACCTCCAATTTGCTTACTTTTGGGAAACTTGGACCAGAAAAGGGGAGCAACTGACAAAGGTGATTTAGTGACCCAGACATAGAGATGCCATTGAATTCTAAATCTTGACTGCATGCTTCCAAATGAGAGAGTTTCCTTAAGTGAAGGGACCAACTCACAGCAGAGCTGGCCATCTAGTTAGGCTGCCTCCTGGCCAGGAGTTTCTTTGCCTGTCCAACACGTATCTGATTGGTGTGGCAAAATGCATGTCCTTTCCATTTGACCTAATTTACTTTTTAAACTTGTGCAGGAGAGGTGAAAATTCTGGCAGATTAATTAATTGTTTTATGCTGGTCTCGAAAGCTTATGCTTTGGGGCTTGAAGTCTTCCTATCTGTAAAATAAGGATGCTAGCTGTTTGCTTCCCACAATGGAATGTCATGAAGATTTAGAGAAAAGTCTTGTCTGTGAAGAGCTTTGAGCCCCCTGGAATTAGTCCGAGGATTATACTTTCTGAATTTATCACCATCAGGTTTTTATGTAATAGGAAATGGCAGCCTTTGTTACCACTGATCCGGGTTCTTGGAAGTTCAGGCTGAAGTCCTGGACTTGCACAGGGCTGTAGTCTCAGCGTGCTGTGCTGGAAGCAACACCACCCTAGGATCCAGGTTGCAGTGAGAGTTTTGTGTTGAGCTGCGCTGGTTGCTCCCTGGGTGGGACTCCTTTCTCTTTACGGATCCCTTTGTTTTCAGAAGTCTCTGGGGTGAGATGGGAAGGCTTGCTGACTTTGTGAACAACTGACTTTTTCCTGCTTTGACGTTGGTTCCATGGTGTTTTTGGAAGCAAGCGTTCAGCAGGTGAATGATAGCCAAGGTTTCCTACCAAGATTACAACTGATAGATGTAGATGCTGAATCATAAGTGCCAAATCTACTACTTATCTAGGTTAATGAAGGAAAGGGTTCAGATACTAATGAAATTATGTTTATTAATATATATTTGGGAATTTTGTGACTATGCACCATTTTTTCCTTTTCATTCTTTCTTATGCTGGATACTTACTAGTAAGTAATGGGGAAAGGGTTGTAGTTATGATTAATTAAATGTTATTAACAGCCTATATCTCTCCCAGCCTGCAGCTGTAGCCCTGTGGCATCTGATCCAGTTAGATCTCGGAAGCTAAGCAGGGTTGGGCCTGGTTAGTACCTGGATGGGAGACCGCCAGGGAACACCAGAAGCTGTAGGCTTGGGAGAAGGACCCGGCAACCCGCTCCCAAAAATCAATCTGCCATTGAAAACCCTATGAACAGCAGAGAAGCACTGACAATAGTGTTTTGCCTGTTGTACTCAGGGTCGCTATGAGTCGGATACCGACTTGACGGCACCTAACAACAACAACAACAATCTCTCCCAACAAAGAAGAGCTCAGGCCCTGACAGGTTCAGAGCAGAATTCTACCAAACCTTCAAAGAAGAATTAATACCTATTCTCCTCAAATGATTTTAAAAAGTAGAAAAGGAAGGGGAACTTCCAAACTTATTCTATTAAACCATCATCACCCTGATACCCAAACCGGGAAAAGATACATCTAAGAAAGAAAACTATAGACCAATATTCCTGATGAACAGAGATGCAAACCTTCTCAACGCAATCCTGGCAAACCAAATTCAGCAACATGTAAAAAAGATTGTAAATCATGACCAAGTGGGCGTTATTGCACAGATGCAAGGCTGGTTCAACATACGAAAATGGATCAACGTAACTCAACATATCAAGGTTGGGTCGAATGGCCTCTGTGCCCTTTCAATACTTGCGTTCCTGAATCATCACAGTGACCTCACTGATTTGCTTATCTTCTCATGGGTGTGTCTCGAACACCATACTTTAAACTCCTTGAAGTCAGGAACTTTATCTCATTCCTCTTTCTGCATCGAGATCTATGTGTCCTCCATAGATAGATTGATATAGATATGCAGGCAAATATATCCAGAGACAGAGAGAGGTTCCTCGTATCTTGAGTGAGACTTGGCACTTAGTAGGTGCTCAGTCAATACTTGTTAAACTGCTTGTGTCTAAGGATTTTAGTGTGTATGGTAGCAGTGAGGATTGAACCCAGGGCCTTGAACTAAGAAGGCACTGCAGCACTGAGCTGCACCCCCAGCCCTTTATTGAATTTTTATTTTGAGACAGAGTCTCACTAAGGTCTACAGGCTGCCTCTGGTCTCAAACCTGCAATCCCCCTGCCTTAACCTCCTGAGTAGCTGGGATTACAAGTATGCACCACCATGCCTGGCTTTGTTAGTATTTTTGTTGCAGAGATTTGGTCATTTTAGTATTGAAAAAGAGCAAGCCAAATACTATATCTGGTTATGTATTGCTTTACTCAGGAAGCATATTTTAGAAAAGTCATATTTAGATTTTTAAGTTTGGCAAAGTAGCTTAAATTATGTGATATTTTTAGAAATTAATATTTGTATTTGGAATTGCTTGCCATTGGGTTATGACTCCAATAAGCATGTTCTACTTTATCTATAGTTTTATCTGTAAGTCATGGTCTCAGTTAAAGAAACGCAAGCCTCTGTGATGGGAACTAGGGCTTTCACCTCCAAGGCCATGATCTTTCTTCTGGACCTAGTTAGATTTTACGTGGGAGGTGGGTCTGAGTGAAACTGATTGGCAGGTGGGCTTTGACAGGGCAGGGCTTTGCATAGTTGAACAGTTTTTGTTGTTTTGTTTGTTTCCTTTTTTTTTTTTTTTAACTTTCAGTTAGGAAATGATTATGGATTCACTGGAAGCTGCAAAGGTCCTGTGTATCCCTCACCTTGTTTCCCTATTCCTACATTTATGATAAAATAGAACTGCAAACATACAGCATGCCAGTGTCGATTTCTTGGTTTTGACACTGTGCCGTAGCCCTGTAAGAAGTGAGCAAGGGAGCAGCTTCGATGGATACTGACAGTCTCTCAGCACATGGCGGAGAGCAGCCTCCTGGGGTCCGTGCAGCAACCTGGGCAGGGGAACAAGCAGGGACAACCCCAGCCAACACACCTAGCACAGCAGGTGAGGGCTGGGCAGCATGTGTAAGGAGCACTGCCAAGGGGACCAGGCCATGGGAGAAAGGAGGAAGGAGCCCAAGGCGGGTTGTCCGATCTGAGAAAAGATCATTGTTTGCACTGCGATTCCTATGTAAGTTAGGACTTTTTTTCTTCCTGATTATTACCTCTAATTTTGTCTTCCCCAGCTAAACTCCTTTGCAATGTCTGCAGGTTCTCAGTGCCAGTCATAACAAAGATAAAAGCAGTAAAGGTGCCACCCATCACGAGCATCCAGTTGGAACCCTGGGAAGCATTTGCACATTTGTTTAAAGAAAATTCAACTGACGTTTTTTCATCTGCTTTGCAACTTAGATCTGATGTCCTATAAAGAGACCTCAGCCTGGCAAATCAATTGGAGGAAGACAGTTTGCGTCGTGAAGGGGGGTGCCTGCTTGTAAAGGGGCATGTCTGCTTCCCGGAACTGCTAGGGATAAAAGACACAGCAAAGCCGTAATTTATTAGCAACACCTAGACCTGGGTAGGTGGGCAGTCTGTGTTTTTCCCTAGTTGTGCCTTTGCTTGGTTCTCAGAGGGCAAATGCTGGTTACAGGTGTCACAGAGGGGCTGGGCTGCTTGGGTTCCTTTCAGCATCTTGTGTCTGACTTCATAAGCTGGGGCTGTGGGATGTTTGACAGTGGTACAACTTATTGTTTTTGCTTGAGTCAGTCATTTCTCTGAGCCAAAAACTTGTAAATAAGTAAGAGTGGTGCTTTGGCAAGCAACCCTGTGAGCCCTCGAGAGCTACGGAAACTCCTTTAAAACATCTCATTATAAGGCTTTTAATAGAGATAAAGCAGGGTTCGTTACAGGCTGAACCCTCCCAAGATTCCCTGCTCCACAGGATAATTGCATTGATATCAGTCTTGAGACCCATTAGCTTGGTTTTAAGAAAAAAAATTTTTTTCACCTTTTCTTTTTGTATAGAAGGAACTATAATTAAATAAAATAAATAAGGACTGTGATGAGGCCCATTGTATTTTTTATCTTGCTCTGGGGTATATGAAAAAGGGTTGAGAGCTAAGAGACACCATCAGACTAGAGAAATAAAAAACAAAATTAAACCTAGAAAAAAATAGACATGGTAAATAAAATGGTGAATTTTTAGAGGTCTCTATGTTTTTAATTGAAGCAATATGCATCCTTAATAGTGGGATGGGGTGGTAGTAGAGAAAGAACTTAATTAGATCTGCTACATATTTTATGTACAGGATCATTTAGGTATGCTTCCAAGTGTCACCATCTCTACCTAATAAATGATAGACACTTCAAAAGGCCCAGACGAAATTTCTCTGATTCTTCTAGCCAGAAACGATCTTTCTCCCCCTTCTGAACTACATCAGTGTTTTGTTTATATCGCTTAGGATTGATGACGTCATGGTGAGGACAAGGACCCAGGGACCTCTACTAACCCTTCTCTTTATCTCCTGTGGTAATTGGCACGTTCCCTTCCATATTGTTGTTGTTTTTAGTGCTGTCGAGTCGGGTCTGACTCATAGCGACCCTACATACAACAGAATGAAACACTCTCCGACACAGTGCCATGCCTGGCACTATTGTCAGTGCTTCTGTGCTGTTCCTAGGGTTTTCAATGGTGGATTTCTTTGGGAGTAACTTTCAGGTCCTTCTCCCTAGCCTGAAGCACCTGGTGTTCCCAGGCAGTCTTCCATCCAAGAACTAACCAGGCCGACCCTACTTAGCTTCGGAGATCACATGGGATTGAATACTGGGTGCTATGGCTGCAGACTCCCTTTCATATAGCAAGCATTTAATACATATTTGATGATTAGGTGGTAAAAATTATGTTAATTATAACATTAACTGAAGTTCAAGAGAGTTTTTACATAGTGACATAATGGCACTTTACAAAAATTCCACGTGCACCTTTCACCGAAGAAGGGTGGTATGCACTGAGCATATGGTGGCTTCAGAGTCCCAGCTCATCTTCCATAGCTGCCTGCTGCAGTGCAGGTCACTGTAGCATGGGGTAGAACTCTTCCTTATTTTCTTCCTTTCAGATTATTGTAATGCAGTTGTACTAAATTCAGCAATTGTTGCAGCTTCACGTGTGCAATCAAAGGGATCCTATTTCAATTTATCTTTCAGGTAGAGGCATTTTGTGTCTGTCCTGAGTGGCTTTGAACTTAGACCTGTTCTCTGTCAGGATAATGATATGCTGTCAAAAGAGAGGATCCTTCCTCCCTACCAAAGGCATCTTGAAGCTTAGTTGGGGAAGCATCTTTTGTAGTTATTTGAAAGCTGTTTTGAACCCCAGGAATACGTCTAGTACCAGCAGCTAAAATGAGAACACTGGTACATTAAATCATGTCATTCGAGTTGCTGGGAAATTGTAATTCAAAAGTATGTTAGAGGGTCTTGGGATTTCTCCCAACTCGTACCTGCTGTCCTGTTACTGGTGACTTTACAGGTCAGAATTACATGAAGTCTTGCCCAGGGACCTTCTGGTAAGCCCTCTGGTGCAGGAGAATTGGTTGCTTGCAGTATCACTCCCACATCCATGAAATACGTTGTCTTAAGACCCCATGTGCCCCGTCCACGCTGGGACACTGGAGCTTTGGCATACCCTGCCTTTTTAATCTCCTAGCAACGCTGATCGGATCTGAACCACTCTGTTCAAATGAGGGTTTGGGGAGAACTTTTCAGATTTTCTAGTGTTCTTTTTCTTGTTCCTTTTCCTTTTCTCGTTCTCTTTTACTTTAAAAAATAAACTAGGGTTTGGGGCTTTGATAAAGATGTGAGAAAGTGGGCCGGGCGTGGTGGTGCACGCCTCTAATCCCAGCGGCTTGGGAGGCGGAGGCGGGAGGATCGCAAGTTCCAGACCAGAGGCAGGCTGCATAATTTAGCGAGACCCTGTCTCAAAAAGTAAAAAAAAAATGGGCTGAGGTGCAGCTCAGTGGTCCAGCACTTGCAGAGCATGTGCCTGGGTTCAACCCCCAATACCACAAAAAAAAAAATAAAATAAAATAAAGATGTGAGAAAGTTATAGTTGTGCCTCAGTATCCATGGGGTTTTGGTTCCAGGACCCTGGCTAATACTGAAACCCATGGATGCTCATGTCTTTATGTAAAGTGAAAGTATTTGCATATAACATATACATATCCTCCCTTATGCTTTAAATCATTTCTAGATTACTCATAATACCTAATACAATATAAGTGCTATGTATAAAGTTGTTTTACTGCATTATTTAGGGAATAAGGATGAATAAAAAATTCTATACATGTTCAGTGGTTGTTGTTGTTAGGTGCCATCGAGTCAGGTCCGACTCACAGTGACCCTGTGTACAATAGACAAAACACCACCTAACTCCATGCTATATCCGGCACTTTGTCACTGCTTCTTTGCTATTCATAGGTTTTCGATGGCTGATTGTTTTCAGGATTCAGCACTGCCCAGATACAAATTCAATTTTGATCATATGGGCTGTCACTTAAAAACTCAGTGGGCTGCCAGCTCCTTCTCCCATTTTTGCAGAGCTGGGAATCGAGCCCAGGGGCTCAGCGAGCGCAAAGCAGCACTCTACCACCTGAGCCAAACTCCAGCCCACACGTTCGGTTACAGACCATTTTTTTAAATAATATTTTCAATCTGTGGTTGGTTGAGTCCACAGGTGTGGAACCAGTGGATATGGAAGGCCAGCTGTACTTTGATTTTAAATTTGGGGAACACAGTTTAGAGGCCAGAGCCTGGGAGTCTTGAGTCTGGCGCCCTCATCCTCATTGTGCTTTAAACCAATGCTGTCCCTTTGTGTAAACACTAGCTGTTTCTTGGTGACGAAAATCTCATCAGAAAAATGCTGTCGGCGCCACACTTGTCCCTCCAGTAGGGTTTAGCCTTGATTTTGGCTCACACTGATTGAAAACTAAATTTGTCCCCCGCACCGTGCTCAGGGCTTCACGTGTACCATTTCCTCCACACAAAGGCCTTGGAGGGGAGGCCCTTTCGTGTTTAGGCGACAAACAGAAAGAAACCAAATAATGCCGGACTCAAAGTGGCCTGAGCCCAGGACCTCAGCTCTCAACCTGAGCTACAGTGCCAGGATAAAAGGAGATGCCAGGTGTGCAGGCGCTTGAGAGAACCGCAGCACCTCCACCCGGGAGGGCTCATCGAGTCTCAGGGCTGGGCAGGGCAGGCGCTCTCCTGGAATGCACGCGGAGTCCTCCTGCTAATGTCCTCCCGTCTCTACCTGTCATCCGTGCGGGCAGTGCCAAGTCGGTGTGTCCAACACCAGATGGCACTTCCTCCTAAGTCTTCAGTTCTCTGCGCTGTCATTTTCCATGGTCTTCTGAGTCACACAAGCTACACCCTGGGCCGCATCCTTGCTGTATGCTTCCTTTCTCTCTCTGATAGGATGGGTCTCTGAGTCTTGGGGATGGCATCCAAAAATCCCTCCTCTCCTCTGTCTTTAGAGCTATGGCCTTGATTCGGGTCCTCCTGTGTGGGTTATCTGGAGTGGCCTCAACTCTGGTGTTCCTAACGCCGGCCTCCTCACAAGTCTATCTCAGCACTGCCCAGATGCTAAATTCGATTCTGATCATATGGACTGCCATTTAAAGACTCCTAGCTAACCATTGCCTGTGGATAAAGGCTCAATTCACTACTGCCATGCTATGGGAGCCTTTGCTATTAAACCTCTCCCACTGCCTCCCTCTTGCCTCCTTAGGCTCAGCACTGTTTTTCAAACAGGCAGCTCGCATTTCCAGGTTGACCCAAACACAGTCTCTGTGTTTGCCCTTTCACATGCACACCTGTGTTAAAGCACATGGTAAATGATAGGGAAGCCCAGTGGTGAAGATCACGGGCCACAGAGCACACTGCCTGGCCTGCTGTTGTTGTTGTTAGGTGCCGTCCAGTCGAGTCCGACTCATAGCGACCCTCATAGGGTTTTCAATGGCTGACTGTTTCGGGATTGCCTTGGGAGTGGCCACATCCTTCTCCCATTTTGCGGTGCTGGGAATTGAACTCCGGACCTCAGAGACTGCAGAGCAGTGCTCTACCAACTGAGCTAAATCCCAGCCTCTGGCTGGCCTAGAAGCCATGCTTTACCATGTAATGGCTGGGGCACTCAGGAGAGTAGTTGATCTCTACCTCAACATCCTCATCTGCAAAATGGGTATGATATCAATAAGCCCTGCCTCCTGGGAAAGAGACATCAGACTACCAGGAAGAAGATGCAGGTAGAGTTGGGTCACAGCTAGGAAGGTGAAGTTGACAGAAAGAGGATGCCATGTTTTAAGGGTAATACAGAGAGAACTATTAGTGAGGTACTCCATAGCATTAAGCTGTAAAACAAACCTTGGATTAAATAAATGCTCCATGTCATTGCGCACAAATAGGATAGCTTCTATTGCAGCTAACTTCCATTACAGCCATAGTATCCTGGAATGTTTTTATCTAATGCCTTAATAGTCAATCAGCCCCCTAGCGGGATAGTTGATCCCACGGATTGACAGGGGATGTCAGGTGTGAGAAACTGAAGCAAGGGTAGAGAATGTCAGAGAGAACCCTCATGGGCTGGGTGAGCTGGGTCAGAGCTTTAGAAATACTGTCTGTATAGGAGGATTGCAAGTTCAAGACCAGAGGGAGTCTGCGTAACTTACCAAGACCCTGTCTCAAAAAGTAAAAAAAAAATGGGCTGAGGGTGCAGCTTAGTGGTCCAGCATTTGCAAAGCATGCAAGCACAAGGCCCTGGGTTCAACCCTCAGTACCAGAAAAAGAAAAAACAAACAACAACAACAACAACAAAATACTGTCTGTAATATTAGTTTTTATTTTTTATCAAAAATAACAATGCATGGGGGATGTTGGCACGTGCCCTGATCCCAGCACTTGGTAGGCTGAGGCAGGAAGATTGTGAGTTTGAAGCCAGCCTGGACTACATAGCAAGACCTTGTCTCAACAAGTCGAGGGCTGGGGCTGTGACTCAGTGGTAGAGCGCCTGCCCGCAGCACACCCAAGGCTCTGTGTTCAGTCGCCAGCACTGCCGCGTCATGCGTTTCCTTGCTCTTGGGCTTCCCCTGTGAAATTTTCCTATCTTGTTGCTTGTTTCTGTATTCAGATGGTGCAAAGAGGGAAGGCTTCAGTGATCTAGTTTCATGGGGTTTCTAAAATAATTCTGCACAATGCATGCTTTCTCTAATCCTCTTACATAATCACCACTTTCTAAAAGAAAGCCCCTCATTTGTGTGCTGATGTCTGCCTTGTAGGTGGGGAAGGAAAAGGAGGACCAGGACCAAGAGGAGTCAGACTGTTTATTTTGTCTTGACTAAAAGCAGCAGTTTCATTTTTAACCCATTGCACCCCTTGCAGCCAGCAAAACTCAGGTCCCCACCCGGGTGGGTGTGGCCCCCTTCAGTTTGGGATGTTGCCAGATGCCCTTCCTTTGGGGTGTGCTAGTGAGGATGGATTGACCCAGTGTCTGCAACAGTGGGCTTAAACATAAATAAGATCATGTGCCTGGCACAGAATCGAGAAGTGTTTCCATCTGTTGTCCATAGGGTTGCTATGAGTCAGACTCAACTCGATGGCACCTAACAACAACAACAAGAGTGAGGATGAGAATCACCTGTGCTTGCTCCCATCTCGCATACCATGGGAGTGCTGAGAGGCTCCCCCTGAGCTGGCTGATGGCAAGGCCAGAATACAACTGTGGGGAAACAGCCCTTAGGTGGGATAACAGCTTTCCCTCCACAGACTTTCCCACACAGAGGAGCCCAAGATGGAAGAGAGAGCGGCCTGTGAACCCTCAGCTCCCAGCTGCAGGCCAAGCCTGAGTCTTCCATTTTGGAGCCTAGTGTCTGTCTCCAGAGGCCTTGTCTGGTCTCCATGAGGCCCCGGCTTACCTGCTCTTTGTCTTTTGCCCTGGTCGGAGCCATCGCCTTTCCCTTACTCCTTTAGTTTAAGTCTGTCTTGGCTGGGTTATTCTGTCTGCTGTCTGAAATGGAAAGTCGCTATGGGGGTGTTGTAGGGTTTGGGAGCCCTCTGTCCACGTGGGAAAGTGTCGTAGGCAGCTTTCTATCCCTATAGCAAATACCTGAGGCCATCAAGTTATAAAGAGAGAAGGTTTGTTTTTGCTCACAGTTGTGGAGGTTTTGGTCCATGATGGCTGCCCCATTGCTTTGTGCCTGTGGTGGGGCCCCCATCATGGTAGCAGCATATGGTGGAGCAAATCTGCTCACCTCATGACCAGGATGCAAAAGAGAAAGAAGAGGAAGAGGACGAGGAAAGGGCCAGAGTCCCACTGTCCCCTGCAAGTACCTACCGTCAGTGATCTAAAGACTTCCTACTAGGTCTCACCCCTTCAAGGGTCCACTTCCTCCCAGGAGCACCAAGCCAGGAACCCACCGTTTGTTTTTTTGTTTAGTTTTGGTTTGTTTGTTTGTTTTTAGGTATTGGGAGATTGAAGCCAGGGCCTCATGCTTGCATGCTTTGCAAGTATTATTCCACTAAGCTGCAACCTTCGTTCATTTTTTTTAAACTTTTAAAAAATGTTTTGGCCTGCAACCGTAGCACTGTGGCATCTGATGCCATCAGATCTTGGAAGCTAAGTGGGGCTGGGCCTGGTTAATACTTGGATGGGAGACAGCCTGGGAACACCAGATACTGTAGGCTTGGGAGAAGGACCCAGCAACCCGTTCCCAAAAATCAATCTGCCATTGAAAACCCTATGAATAGCAGAGAAGCACTGACAAAGTGTTTTGCCTATTGTACGTAGGGTCGCTATGAGTCGGATACTAACTTGATGGCAACTAACAACAACAACAAAAATGTTTTGAGGCAGGGTCTCACTAAGTTATGCAGACTGCCTCTGGCCTCAAACTAGTGATCCTCCTTCCTCCACCTTGTGAGTCGCTGTACTTACAGCCATGAACCCGCATGCCCTGCTGGAATCCCCCCTTTAACACATGGACTTTGGGTGACATGCCAGATCCAAACTCGGTCAGCAAGTCACCCAGCCCTTCTGAACCCATTTCTTGGCCTAAGGAGAATGGAGACTGGTGGCTCCATTAATTAAGGCTATCGTAAGGTTGAAGTGAGCCCACAGGTGATGCAAGAGGCGCAGCCACTCATTCTCCAGGAGCACTCTGGGGCGCTCATCTGGAGCTGCCCAGAAGCATCCTGGTCACAGCCTTTGACCTTGAGTGAGCACTTTTCCCTTCATCTTTTAATGACTTGGATTCTTGCAACTGCTTAGTTCTGGGACCCCTGAGGCTTTTGGTTCATTGTCTTTCCTCTTCCTCTTCCCTTCTGTCTGCTAACAAAGCACGTGGCCTATTTTGTTGGGAAGATGAGAACTCTGTTTTCTTCTGTCTGCACTGCTTTCCGCTGCAAATGAAGTTGAGCCCGTTTCGCCCCTTTGCCATCTGAGCCTTCCCAGCGTGCACTGCCGTGTGGTGTGATTGATGCTTCTGACCCCACCTTGTAGCTGATATTTGCCACTCAGCAACTCTGCCTGCAATCTGCGCAGGGCCCTGTGCTTATTGCTTAGCTGGAAGGTACTTGGCTGCAGAGCATTGCTCACTTTTAATTAGTCCCCTATTTGTTAATGAACAGTGTGCCTTTCCCTAGGATCTGTGCTGCATGACCTCAGGACCTGATGCCCACAGCTGCTCACTTCCCTGAGTCTCTGCCAACCCCACACTGGCTTTGACTGCAAGGAGGATCCTGGGGTGTCACATGATGTGTGGCGTGGCTGTGGGCATCTATTCTGCTGTGCTCTAGAGGAAAGAAGGGATCTCAGTGCTTGGCAGGAGTAAACGCCTAGCCCTGGTAGCCAGCCTATTAAACCAGCCTAGAGATGTTCTCTTTTTCTCCTTTCGAAGAAGAACGTGTCTCAGTTGATTAAAAATTCCACTTTCCAGGGTCCCTTTTAATATGTATGCCTTAAACCTAATATGGGCTGGGGTTTAGCTCAGTGGGTAGAGCGCTGCTCTGCAGTCTCTGAGGTCCCGAGTTCAATTCCCAGCACCACAAAAATGGGAGAAGGACGTGGCAACCCACTCCCGAGGCAATCCCAAAACAGTCAGTCATTGAAAACCCTATAAGGGTTGCTATGAGTCGGGCATGACTTGATGCACCTAACAACAACAACAACAAACCTAATACATGACTCTAATCTCCTGGCCTCTGCTCAGAAGCACCTGGGTGCTGCAGCGATATTCTGTTCCAGCCCCGATTGTAGGGCCAGAGAAAGGGGCACACCTGCACAGCTGGAATAGGCAATATGTATCGGGATAGTGTGAGTTTGCATAGCCAGTGACAGATGTAAAAATGCAAATCAGACTTAAATGGGGAAGCAGAAAATTATAGCTCGAGCAACAAAGCTTCCTGCCACATTTGAGGGGCCAGGAATGCTCCTAAGTAGAAAGACTCATCCTGGCTTCAGAAATGAGGAAAATTGAATGTGTCGGATGCAGAATGAGGAACAGGTCCCAGCAAGCAGTTTGGATCATTAAGGGCCTTAGACAGGGTAGCCTCATGCATAAGGGTAGCTTCATGCATAAGAACAGGGCTTTAGAGGCATCTGGAGCCGGTTTTAGAACTGGACTTGGCCACTTGCCAGCTGGGCACCTTGGGCAAGTCACCTCACCACCCCAAGCCTCCATTTCCTTGTCTGTGATGGGGATAATAAGACTTAGCTTATAGGATTGTTTTGGGGATTAAATGAGATAATCTTTTTAAAATGCTTCGTCTGATATCTGGCCCCAAGTAAGTGCTCACTAAATGGTTGTAATTGGGAGCAATTGGAGGGAGTAGGAAGCTTGGTTTGAAGAGTTCTCACTTCATTGTGCCAGGGCGGCACCTCCAGCCTCCAAGAGCCCCACCGCCCTGAAGGAGGGCTGCCGATTAGGCTGCAGGGTTTCAGTAGCTGACTCAGCTGGTCTGTGTGCTGGAGAGGTCTTTTTCTGGTTTTTTTTTTTTTTTGGACAGGATCTTGCTGTGTAGCCCAGGATGGCCTGGGACTCACAATTCTCCTGCCTCAGCCTCCCCTGTGCTGGGATGACAGGTGGGTGCCACCACACCTAGCCAAGATAAGTTGTTGTTTTGGAGGTGCTGTCAAGTTAGATCTGACTCATAGCGACCCTACATACAACAAAACACCACACAACACAGTGCAATGCACATGATCTTCTTATGTTTGAGCCCAATGTTGCAGCCACTGTGTTTCTTCTCATTTTGAGTTGTGCCACATCAGCAAAAGACATCTTACTGCTGGGAAAACATTCTTAGTTCTACCCAGGTTGCTTGAGTAGTGCCCTCTTATGCTAAGCCCCCTATTTTCTTTGTACCCTCTGGGCTCCATTGCTGCCATCTGCACCAACTGATAGGCACAAGCCTTCTTGAAGGAATAATGGAGGTGGCAAGGAGCAGGAGTGGAAGGTAGATGCTTAAAGATGAAGACCCCTCTACCAAGTCTTCTCTACCAAGATTCACCAGCAAATTAAAAATCAAAAGCCAAATAAGAGAAGAGCACAAGGGCCATTGATCTATTTCCTGGCTCTCAGTGTGTACAGTTGTGATTAATCTCTGTGCCTTCTTGTTCTAATTAGCTGACCTCAATTTATTTTTGTCACATTTCTGTTGTCCTGCATCCAAGAAGGGAAAATGGAATCAGAATGTCTGTTTCAGGATGCCAGCTTGGAGGTGTGTTGAGGCCACTGTTTAGCTAGGGAATCCCTGGCTGAGAAGTAATCAGTCCATCTGTGCCTTTGGGCCAAGTCTGTGCTGAGTTCTAGAGCCTGGCTGTAGGGAGACCTCACAAAGCAGACCCTGAACAGGCATCTTGAAGCTGAAACCAAGTCTTTCGTGGCAGGAGGCATGGGAAGGGAACTCCTAGTAATGGTCTGAGCACTGACCTAACAGCAGATGTTGGGGATCCTGGTGAAGACAATGGGATCCAGAGGCAGGACTGTCTCCCTAAGGCTAGAGTCCTCTGAGGAGCTGAGGGAGCAAAACAGGAGCCTGGCAGTGGAGCTCTGCACACAGTCACAGCGGGAGCTCTGTTCTATGGAAACTTGTAATACAGTCAGAGAGTCAGGCACAGCAAGCTCCCTGGGGTGCCCAGGTTGGGCCACCAGGGTGAGAAAATATTATTTTAAAATATTTTGCACTTTACTATTTTAGGGATGACTGCAGCCGTGACACTGTGGCATCCAATCCTGTCAGATCTCAGAAGCTAAGCAGGGTGGGGCCTGGTTAGTACCTGGATGGGAGACCGCCTGGGAACACCAGATACTGTAGGCTTGGAAGAAGATCCTGGCAACCCACTCCCAAAAATCAATCCGCCATTGAAAACTGATGAACAGCAGAGGAGCACTGACAATAGTGTTTCACCTGTTGTACATAGGGTCGCTATGAGTCAGATACCGACTCTTCGGCACCTACAACAATTTTAGGGTTATTGTTTTATTAAAAGGTAATACAACAATATTATACAACTTGTCTATAATTTATAAATGAATACATTGTTGTTGTTGTTGTTGTTAGGTGCCGTCGAGTCGGTATCCGACTCATAGAGACCCTCATAGGGTTTTCAATGGCTGACTATTTCTTGGGATTGCCTTGGGAGTGGATTGCCAGGTCCTTCTCCCATTTTGCGGTGCTGGGAATCAAACTCAGGACCCCAGAGACTGCAGAGCAGTGCTCTACCAACTGAGCTAAATCCCAGCCCAAATGAATACATATATAGCACTTATTCAAATGTTATTTACTGCCTGGAATGAGCTATTTTTACTTCATAAGTTTGGGGACAGCTGACCTTGCGTGCTGGGGCTGAAGATCCTTCTCTACATAAAGTCTGAATCACTGGTTCATGCTGAGTAGCCTGGTGTCAGGGCCAGAGAAGGTCAGGGAAGAAAGTGTCAGACTCACAGGCTTGATTGTTGACTTAGCTGGGGAAGCGCTGTCCTCTCCCTGGGTTTTGGACTAAGACCTCCTGATTTATTCCCAGAAGTGCTGATTGGCTTCCCTGCTTTCCTCAACCTCTTCAGTCTCTATCAGCCACACCCCAGAGGCGAAAGCACTTGACACCTTTATGCGTGCTGACTAAAGACTCCAAACTCTGTGGAGTACAGAGTCCCACGTGCCAGAAAGAGCCCTAATACAGGAGAGGCCCTCATTGCTGCTTCCAGGTGGACGTGGTTTGGGGGCACTATGATTTGCTGTGCTTATTTTCAGGTCACGTCAACTGTTCTGAAAGCACCCCAGCCCTAAACTAATGAAGTGTGTATGATTCAGATTGTTATAGTATAGCACAGTATAGCACACAGTATAGCAGTTGCAGTGGTTAGTCGTACTTATTTCTTTTACTAGAAAACAGATGGCAAATGCATCTATATGTGTGTGTGTGAGTGTGTTTGTGCCTTCGTGTGTGTATGAAGAAAAGTCTGAATAGTAAGTACTAAGAGAGGATCAGGACCAGACGTGATGGCACCTAACAACAACAACAACAGCAGCAACAAGAGAGGATCTGGGGGTTTTAGGGCCTTTTAGCCCTCATAGGGGCTTTTGTCTATTCCTATTCAATGTTGCAATATTTTCTCTAGTGTGGCGACCTTTGCCATCCTTTGCTGTACCACCATGGTCCCCTCTCCTACGTCTCAGGGGCCTCCTCCCCCTTCTAATACCAGGTGGCCAGTAAATTGCCCAGCAGATAATGGAGACTTGACTAGGGTGGTGGTGGGGAGAGATGGGAACTGCTCTGAGATATCTCACAACGTAGAACAGTGTTTCCTTGATGATGAATCAGCAGCACATCTGTAATCCTGGCCACCAGGGAGGTGGAGACAGGAGGATCACAGTTTTGAGGCCAGAGGCAGCCAGGACAATTTGCCAAGACCTTGCCTCAGAATAAAAAATAGAAAGAGGCTGAGGGTGCAACTCAGTGGTGGAGCATGTGGTTAAGGGGCCTCGCATGTACAAGGTTATGGTTCAACCCCCTAGTACTGCAGGAAAAAAAAAAGATTCTGAAGCAGGAAGGGTCAGGGACAGTTTCCATGTGTCTCACCTGGGCAGCTTGGTGGAATGTGGTGCCACTTACCACCATGGGGATAACCAAAGAAGAGGTAGCTCTGGGATGTTCCACCAGTCATGAGTTCTGTGGCCCACATCTTACGATAGCCATCTACTTCTACCCAACACTCCATTGTTGACTCCAGTCTTTAGGAAAGGGTTTGCCTAAAACATAGTTGCCTGCAGCTATAGCCCTGTGGCATCCGATCCCGTCAGATCTTGGAAGCTAAGCAGGGTTGGGGCTGGTTAGTACTTGGATGGGAGACCACCTGGGAACAGGTGCTGTAGGCTTGGGAGATGGGCCAGGCAACCCACTCCCAAAAATCAATCCACCGTTGAAAACCCTATGAACAGCAGAGAAGCACTGACGATAGTGTTTCGCCTATTGTACACAGGGTAGCTACGAGTCAGATGCTGACTCGATGGCACCTAACAACAACAAAACAATTAAATTTTTACTTTCATCTCACTACTTTCCCAAAGTCCTTAACATTAATAGAAAAAAGAAGCACTTTTCAGTAAATGGCCATTGTTCAAGAGTGAAATTTTGCAGGGCTTTAGAGGCATGTGTTCTGGCAGAAAGCATACTGGGCTTCATATCAAAGATGGGTTTGGGTTCCCGTTCTACAGCTTATAATAGGCTGTGTATCATAAGGGAAGTCACATAACTTCCCTGTGCCTTGGTTTCTCAAATTGAGATGTGATGAGTCTAACATCTTTCTGACCTCACAAGACTATTATAGGAGATAAGGTATATTAAAGCAAAGTATAAAATAAAAAATCACTGTGTTGTTTGGGAAGTTGCATTTTATGTACATCTAAAGTCTGTAACTCTCTATATTAATTTTCTTATGTGTAACAAAGTACCCCACATAGTAAGAATTCAAACCCTCAAATGTTTATTGTCTCCCAGAATCTCAGAGTCAGGACTCCAGAAGCAGCCTAGCTGGGTAGCTCCGGTGGAGGGTCTCTCACAAGGTTGCAGCCCAGCTGTAAAGGCCCCCACCATTTGAGGCTTGACTGTGGCCACAGAGTCCACCTCCAGGTTTGCTCAAATGGTTCTTGACAGGCCTGCCTCAGTGCCCAACTGGCTGGTGGCTGAAAATTTCTTACAACATGGAAGCTTGTGGGGCTAAGGGGAGGGAAGAAGCCAAGACAGAAGATGCAGTCTTTTATCACACAATCTCACAAAGGCAGACCACCTCTTTCACCATATTGTCACTCACTCACTCGCACTAAGCCATGTAGGGCAAACATACAGTGGCCGCCATCTTGGAAGCTGACTACCACACCCTTCATGCAGGCATTAAACTGAGGTGGAAGGAATTCTAGCCACACCTTCAAATACAGTTGACAGAGCTAGCTTTCTATCCATTTTAGAGAGAATTTGGGAACCCTGAATAAGAATCCTTTCACACTGCCCTTTCTACACCCACCCGGAATAGTATGTTTACCCATGAGATATGACTTCGGTGTACATTCTGGTGGTACAGCTAATCCTTTGACTGGAGATCCATTTGCTTCTTTGCAGTCAAAGAGCTCACTGTAAGTGCCAGAGTGGAGCCAACTCACATGGAGGCATTGGGGCCTTGGTCTACCACTTCCTGACCCAGCAGACACTGCTTGTTTCTTTCCTCCATCTCTTGGCTGTGCCTGCACCGGGGGTGGAGATGGCTTGTAGAATTTATTGCCACTCCTTGAATAGTTTCCTTTATCACTCACAGGGTCAGTCGTGGTAGTGTGCAGTGCTGCCTTACTTGGTCTGTGAAGCCACCATCCTTTCTGCCTGCCACTGACCCTGAGAGCATTTCACCCCCTGGGCTTGTCCTGGAGTCCTTTATGATTTATGAGCTTCTTGTAGACACGACAGGCGCATCTTGACAGGCTCTCTGTCATAGTACACAGCTCTCGTGACCAAAATATCCACTGAGATCTGTAGCGTGAAATGCTTACACACAGCCTAATAGCAACTTCCTTCCTAGTGGTAGAAATTCTGATTGATATCCAGTGAGCACTTCTAGGGTGTGTTATAGGCTCTGGACCAAACTTAGACCTATTTGGGTTTCATCTTCTCAGGGTTTCCACTTGAAGAGGAAGTGATACATAATATCCCTGGCCACTTGCATATCTCCACAAATAATGATTCATATCCTTTAAGTTTTTGTTATTTTAAATTTTATTTGTTATGTTTCTTTTCTTAAACCCTCCCTTCACCCACCCTCATCCATACAATGGTAGATGACACCTTATTTTAATGGCATTTGTCTTTTTGGGGTGCAAATTATAGTCCTTTGAGATGACCTGAGTTCCTTTACAAGCTAATGAGCTTGCTGAGGTTGGAATTTGTGCTTGGTTCACCTTTTCTTCTTCTGTGACTCCTTATGCAGTACAGAGAACATAGGAGGTGCTTGGTGTTTGCTTGTTATACAGATGAACAAAGACAGGATGGTAGATGGAATGGACTATGACTCCAATCTGTTGTTGGGTCATTGCTGTGTGGTTGGGAGGTCTGGGGAAGTCCTGGATGTTTCTTGGTCAGAGTGGGATGTCAGGCATACTGCACAACTTCTACTTGAAGTCTTGAGAACTGCACTCCATTGCTAGAACCCTGGCCATGAGCCCACGTGTGCTTCAGATTCCATGCCAAAGGTGAGGAAGGGCATAAATTCCTTGTGGTTGTTGTTAGGTGCTCCGAGTCATGTGCGACTCATATCGACCCTCAGAGGGTTTTCAATGGCAGATTGTTTCGGGATTGCCTTGGGAGTGGGTTGCCACATCCTTCTCCCATTTTTGCGGTGCTGGGAATCAAACTCAGGACCTCAGAGACTGCAGAGCAGTGCTAGCACTGAGCTAAATCCCAGCCCCATAAATTCCTTAAGCAACCATAAAACCATATATAACAGTGAAAAGGCTCCTAGGATTATTTTGACATAACAAAACTGGAACCCTATCTGCACTGAGAACCTCTTTTCCAAGAGGGAAGATCTTGGTCCTGTTCGATGGGTTTAGACCTGGCTGAGGGCCGGAAAGCATTGCTCTGCAGCCATGTTTTGCTTTCACAGGGGACCATGAAGAAGGCTTCTCCCCATAGTATTGCTGCCTAGAGGCTTTATGAATGGCATTAAAGCTACTGTGCTGCATGTCTCCTTCAGTCCAATCAATAAATCCAATCGTCCAGAGAGACATGGTTCATCACAAAGCCATCCTTTGGGGTTTGGTCAACAATAGGAAAGTATTGGGCAAAACACTCAGGAGGAATGAATGTTTAAAAATGTAAGAATCCTGATGACCATGAGGATTTTCTATAACTAAAAAACAGAAATATGCACCTCCCTTCTCCCAAAGGTTCCTAAATAGGCTATTGACAGGGATGTTATCTTCCTCTCCACTGTCCCCCTAACACTCTGAGAGACTGAGCTAGTCTAAAACTCTGAGTTCCTTTTCTAAGTTTTAAAAATAGTAGCACAGTCTTGCCGTGATCCCATAAAGCTATATTTTCACTGTCACCTCTAACTTATAGAAGTGCTTGGTAATTACATGGTGCTCTCTATCTGCAAGTCAGTGAACACTATAAATGGTAGATCTGATTCTCCAGCCCCTTTGCCCAGGCAGGGAGATCACACAGCCTTCCTGCATGGCTCTGCTATCCATTAGTCTAGTTATAGCTCACTGAGGTGTCTTTCCTGAAGATGATAGAGCTGGTAAAGTGGCACCCACTCTGCGTAATTTAGCGAGACCCTGTCTCAAAAAGTAAAAAAAAAAAAATTAAATTAAAAAAAAAAATATGGGCTGGGAGTGCAGC
This sequence comes from Pedetes capensis, assembly GCA_007922755.1. Lineage (NCBI taxonomy): Eukaryota > Metazoa > Chordata > Mammalia > Rodentia > Pedetidae > Pedetes > Pedetes capensis. Next base: position 20,429 of record VMDO01025484.1, read on the forward strand.
TCAGTGGTAAAGCACTTGCAAAGCACGTAAGCACAAGGCCCGGGGTTTAACCTCCAGTACCACAAAAAAAAAAAAAAAAAAAAAAAGACATTCTGTGCTGCCAAATAAAATTCCTAAAATCTCCAAAGAAGCAAGAGTCTGAAGGGGCACCGCCTCTTGACTTCAGCAAGCAGATAGTCCTGTACAATATATTAGTCTCCCCACTAGAGCCAGTTACTATTTTTTGATTACAGATTAAATTCCT
>VMDO01025485.1:0-28142 GCA_007922755.1 Pedetes capensis
AAAGCTGGACATTGAACAAGAGAGACAGAAAAAGAATTGATGCTTTTGAATTGTGGTGCTGGAGACATCTATTGAATATACCATGGACTGCCAAAGGAACCAACAAATCTGTCCTAGAAAAAGTGCAACCAGAGTGCTCCTTGGAAGCAAGAATGGCCAAACTGCGTCTTACATATTTCGGACATGTAGTCAGGAGAGAACAATCCCTGGAGAAGGACATCATGTTTGGAAGAGTGGCAGGTCAACGGAAAAGAGGAAAACCCTCCACCAGATGGATTAACACAGCGTCTGCAACAATGGGCTTAAACATAAATAAGATGGTTTCCCTGGCACAGAATCGGCAAGTGTTTCGATCTGCTGTACATAGGGTCGCTATGAGTCGGACTCGACTCGACGGCACCTAACAACAACAACAACAACAAATATGTCTTTTGGCTACTTGCCCCTTGATGTGACTTTTGAAATCTTTCATTTCTCAGGAATTCAGTTTCTTACATTTTTCAATGAACCTTAAGAAAGGACACAATAATTATCATTGCTCAATAACCTTTACACAAAGAATGAAAGAATAAATTCAAGTTCAAACTCTTCAATCTAACAGCCCAAACTCTCAATAAAGTTCTCTCTTTTTTTTTTACCTCCACCCTTAGTCCATTTCTCTTTATTTTAATAATTATCAGAGTGCCTGAGATGTGCAAAAACCTGCCCAGCTCAATCCTGAGGGTTCAAAGGTGAATTAAAACAAAAAAATACCTCAGCTCCCAGAATCCCTGACTCCATTATCCCTCAGTGGCTCTTTCTCTCCCTATGTCCACTACTGGTCAGTCAGGCCATCTGGCTTACAAAGCACACATAATTTGCTCTTTCTTTTTCTTAGGATACTTCCTACTACTTTTAAATTTCACTGTTTTCTTTTAAGCTTATAACCAAAGGGAGCGTTCTACAAACTTTCACTTATTACCAAACCTGACTTCAGCCAATCTCTTCTGCATGCTCCTTCAGCAAGTCTCAGGAAGTTCTAGACAAGCATTTCATGTTAGTTTGCTTTTTGTTAAAATAACAAAATACATGAAGTGGGCTAGCTTTATAAAGAAAAGAAGTTTATTTAGCTCACTGTTCTGGAGATTCAAGGGCATGGAGCCCCCATCAGCTCAACTCTTTTGAAACATGGTCATTGGTGTCTTGATAGCAGGAGTATGTGCAGGAGGAAGAAGTCACATCATGTGACAGGACACCAAGGAGAGTGGGGTCCACAGTCCCTCCTGTGGCATATGCCCAGGTGACATGAGGACCTCCCTTTAGGCTTGATTTCTTAAAGGTCCAGTCACCTCTCACTCTGCCACAATGGGAACCAAGGCTCTGACACACAAGCTCTTGGGGGAAGAACTCCATGTGAACCACAGCATGTTCTATGTCCTTTATGCAACCAAGTCCAGGCTGAGCATGCGCTCTGTGTGCTTGTCTTCTGCCTCACAAAGAACATGGTGTTTAACACACTGTGGTGTCCATTCCATTTCACTTGCCCACCCTTTGAGAGCTTCTTCTCATTCTATATTTTGTCACCATGAGGACCAAAGCTGAGACTACCAAAGGGAGTTCTCAAAATGATTCTCATGTGTTTCTCTAAACAAAAGCTACCTCAGATCTTGAGACTTTCCTCAGGAAAAAAAATGTAAGTGAGGGTAAGGGCCTGTGTTTTCTTTGTTCCATCAGAACGTAAGTGAGGGTGGGGCCCCGTGTTTGCTTTGTTCCATGCTGTATCCTCAGCATCCAGAACAGATGGCACATATAATAATTACATAAAAAAGGAATTTAATAAAAAAATGATTACTTTAAATGTATATTAAATAAATGTACATATATTCTTATAAATCTATATACATTTATATATGCAAATTGTGCATATGAGTGTTTAACTATTTCTGAAAGCACTGATTTATGGGGAACTATATAGAAAATTCTGCAGCCATAGCCCTGTGACATCTTATCCCGTCAGATCTTGGAAGCTAAGCAGGGTCGGGCCTGGTTAGTACCTGGATGGGAGACCGCCTGGGAAAACCAGAAGCTGTAGGCTTGGGAGAAGGACCTGGCAACCCCCTCCCAAAAATCAGTCTGCCATTGAGAACCCTATGAACAGCAGAGAAGCACTGACAATAGTGTTTCCCTTGTTGTACAGAGGGTAGCTAAGAGTGGGATACTGACTCGACGGCACCTAACAACAACAACAATATAGAAAATTATTTACACCTGTTAGTTCAGGGGGATTGAATTAGAGGAAGAGATGGGGGATGCTATAATTTTTTCTTTTATATAAGCCAAAAAAGATGATCAAATGAAGAGCACTTTAACTAGAAATGCAAAGCTCTTCAAGAGCCAGGAGAAACTGAATCATTGTATTTCCAATAACCAAGAGTTTGAAGATGCAACAACAACAACAACAACAAACATCAAGAAGAAAACAAAACCAGGGGCATATGAAGTTTCATAGACAACCTAATTCCATTTTGTACTGAACTTTATTAAGTAATTTTTTTATTTGTTTCTAAAAAGTAGTTCTGATTTTTTTTATTAGTTACCAGAGTGAATTATTTTTCTTCCTTTAAAACAGACTTGCAGCTAAATGCACAGGGACATCTACAAGCTTGTAAACAATTTCCAGCTGTTCATTACCCTATTCTGCCCTACAGAAAGTATAAACACAATAGTACAACAAATGACATGAACAGTCTTTTCTATTGGCTTATCATAGAATATTATGCGAATGATGAGCAGACCAGGAGCTCTCTGCAATGGCAGAGTACAAGGTGCCTGACACAAGGCTAGACTTAGATGCTTCAGCATATACCATTTGTTTTTCACAAAAGGAGTAAAGGCTGAGCCATACATTAGAAGACTGGCATTTTATTAGCAAAGCTAGGTCTGATTTGGCTTGGTTAAATTTTTTTTTCCGTCTTCTCTCATGGCATTCCTAAAGTTTCATCTGTATACATTGTTTTTATAATACAAAAATTTATGGGCTAGGGATGTAGCTCAGTGACAGAGTATTTGCCTGGCATGCTTAAGTTCCTGGGTTTGGTCCCCAGCATGCTTAAAGAAAAATGAAATAAAGAAAAAATAAAAAAGGTTCTCAGTACTTTCACAGTTTCAAAAAATACAATGTTGACCATTGGTGGGGTGGGAGGGGATGGGGAAATGAGAGGACGGGATAATAGGGGACGTGTACATGAGCAATGTACAATGAAATTCATGTGTGGGAATGTCATAATGAGACTCATTAAGTTATACATTAAAAATCACCAATAAAAAAATACAATGTTTAGTCAGGGGTTATGGCAAATGCCTGTAATACCAGTGACTCAGGAGCCTGAAAAAGTAGGATTGTAGGATTGTAGTTCAAGGCCAGAGGCAGCCTGTAAAACTTAGCAAAACTGCCTCAAAATTAAAAAAAAATTAAAAAGGACTGAGGGGTGCAGCTAGTGGAAGAGCACCTGTCTAGCATGCACTAGGCCCTGAATTCAACCTCCTAATACTGCAAAAGTAATTTTATTATGGTTGTATTGGTCAGCTCATTTGTCATTGTGGCAGAGAAAATGACCAAAACAAACTTATGGGGTGAGAAGTTTATTGAGAACTCATGGTCAGAAGATTTGGTGCTTTCTAGTTCTACCTTAAATATTCATCTCACTGTCCTGAAAGCATATATCTTAATATTGCAAGTAAAAATGAAAGAGTATAGTCTTAAATTGCCAAACACTCATAGGACATGCCCCCTGTCCATAGAGGCAAGGCAGGCATACAGCATGGCAGCAGGGCAGGTTTGGCATGGCCTGTGACAGAGAACCTCACTTCAAGGCAGATCAGAAGCAGAGAGAGTAACAAGAACTGTTGGTCCAGGTTTAAAAAAAAAAAAATTAGTCAAAAGGCCTACCCCTAGTGACCTATTTTCACAGCCCTTTTGCAATAGGGCATCTTGAAGGCACTTGCTTTTCACCCACCCTCTTTTCAAATGAGTTTTCAGTTTCACATCCTGGAGCCTTAGATGAGAGGGGTCTAGCCAACTCCTTCTGTGCCTCTAGGGTATTTTTCCTATTTTACTCTTTAATGGTGCTTATCTCTTCAACAACTATGCATGAATCAGACCTGTCCACTGTAACCTTAGACAAGCTGCAGCTTTTTATTTTTTCAACTGAACATTTTTCAGACTTGTGTTCTTCCCTTTTCTTTATTTTTCATCTTAAATCTGGCTGAAAGCAGCAAGAAACAACTTTGCCATACCATGCCCCCTATATCTTTCTGCTGTTGTGATATTTCTTCTACCAATTAATTAGTCCATTACTTTCCAATTCAGCCACACTCAAATCTTTAAGACACATACAAACCACAGAGAAGCTCTTTGCTAGAATAGAACATGTACTACCTCTTTTTAAGGTCCCAACAGAGTCTTCTTTTTCCTCTGAAATGCTGTGAGCCCCATATTTATTATCTACATCACCATCAGCATTCTAGTCTTCCAAACACTCACCAGAACCAGTCTATAAGCTCTCCTTACAGTGGGCTTCTCTAGCCTGCATCTCCAAATTATTCCAAACATTGCCTACAAACAAGTTCCAATGGCCTAACAAACACAGTGTTAGGTTTCTGCACAGCAATAACCCTACCCTACAGTAGTAATTGTCTTTATTAGTCAGCTATTCTTTGCTGTGGCAGAGAAAATGACCAAAATAAATTTGAGAGATTTACCAGGAGCTCACAGTTAGAGGATTTCCATCCATAGAGGCAGGGTAAGCATATGGCATAGTGGCAGGTCAAGCAAGGCAGAGCCTGTTACAAAGAACTTCACATCATGGCAGATCAAAAACAGGGAGCAGAAACATAACCAAAACTGTGAGTATGGGTAAAAATCCTCCAAAGGCCCAGTGACCTACTTCCACAAAGCTAGATCCTGCCTCCCAGAGTTCCATAACCTCCCAGGACAGCACCACCAGCTGGGGACCAAATGTTCAAATACATGACCTTTGGGAGACATTTAAGATTCAAATCTTATGAATGATTATCACTGATAATTTATTCTGGGATTGAGAAAGGAAATTTAAGACTATACTCTTTCATTTTTACTTGCAATATTAAGATATATGCTTTCAGGACAGTGAGATGAGTATTTAAGGTAGAACTAGAAAGCACCAAAGATATCTAGAATTGTCTTTAAGATGTAAAATAATATCAGAACATAGTAAAATAAGACCATAGGCATGTTGAAGAACAAATAAATTGCAGAGCTTTATGCTTTACTCTTTCTATCTTTCCTCATCCTGCATTCTAAACCATAAGGAGACCCAGATGTCTGGATATGGGCTGAGATTCAGAAAAATCCTAAGGACAGGGTGGACTTTGCCAAAAGAAGGTGGGAAATTTTCCCCCAAACTCCTTCCAACTACTTCCTGATACCTGAGAGCCCAACCAAGTTGATCCACTAAGATTTTGTTACTCATTAAATTAGACACATTCCTGAGAATACTGAGAACAGTAAGAAATGGAAATAAACATTGACTCTGTGCCTAGACTGCTAAAAGTAGGAGACATAGGGTATAGTCCTACAACTGAATACCACAAACTTAAAAAGTTATATTTTAAAAAATATAGTTATTTAGCTTCGGGTTCTAGAAGTCCAAGAGCCTGGCAATGGCATCTGCATGGCTTCTGGTGAGGGCCTTCCTACTGAGTCTGATGTGACAAGGGCACTCCATGGCAAGTAGAGCAAAAAGGCTTGCTCTGATCTCTCCTTCTTTCCTTATGAGGGCACTAATGCCATTGTGAGGCCCCCACCCTTACAACTACATCTAATCCTAATTACTTCCCAAAGGCCACATCTCCAAAAGCCATTAACATATGACTTTGGGGATTAAACCTCTAACATGTGAAATTGAGAGGCAAACAGCAAGCTCTCATACATTTGCAGTACTCTGTAGTTTACAAAAGAATTTTCACCATCCCATTTTGATCTCACGACAATGTGACGATATGGGGAAGGGTGAGTAACAACATCACCTCTGAGGTGTGAGGAAACTAAGGCTCACAGAGGGCATCTCATGCCATCTGGTTAGTGACAGTATTGGTCTCCAGAATGTGCCTCACGGGCTCTTTCATCTATGAATCCTTGTCTCCTTCAGTGTCTATTAAAAACAGCACTGGCATCTAACTTCCAGTCTTCATTCAAATCACCTAGCTACTGACTGTTCTTGAGTCTTTCCTAGACAGAGGACAACTGTTAAGCATAATCCAGACTCAAATGTCTTTCCATGAAGATCCACCTGCACATTAAGACTGATAACTCACAGACCAAGTCAGAAACATGTGCCACATCTGTCCAGTTCATCCCTCTGGATCAGAAGCAATGCACAATCACTCTGAGATCTGCGGTGATCCAAAGAAATCCCCTTCTGACTGTAGATTGAAAGCACTTCCTCATAAATTCTTCCCAGACTTGCTTCTGCACTGGACATCACCTGAGAAGGAAAATCTGAGGCCATATCACCACAGAAGCTGGTTCCAATCTTGCAGAATGTCATCCAGAGTACAAGGATTGGAAAGCAGCAAATACCACCAAAAGCAGAAGCAATGTGGTTTTAGTGATTTATAAAAACTAAAATAAAACACATAGCAGCTACTTGTTGTGGCAAAGGAGCAGGGGTTGCTCTTATAAATTGCTCAGGTAGCAGACAGAACACAGGCAGAGCAGAGATCTAACCCTGGGCTCAGAACATCAACAGCAAGATGCCAGCCTGTCAGCCCTGCAATGATCCCTCAGCCCCTCTTTCAACATGCTGCCTCTGTTGGTCAAAGACTGCTTCTCATTATACACAAGTAATGTGAGAAAAATCAAACACCCCAAATACCTCAATAATCTAGTACTATAGTCCTGTCTGTGAGCATAACCACTCAGCAAATGCTGTGGGATCAGAATGATGAGCTAGCTTCCAGAACAGAGCTGGCCACATAATTTTCAGGCCCAGAGTAAAATAGTGATGCAGAGTCTGCAAGTGCCAGCCTTTCTGAGCACAGGCCTGGGTGACTGCACAGGTCCCACCTCCATAGTGTTGACCCTGCAGTGAACAGTAGCTCTCTCTCCTGACAGGTGATAAATTATAGTTTATTGAAGGGTTAGGGGGTCTCTCAGACTATGACTCTATGAAGTGAAAGGAAGAGATGGGGTATGCCAGTCAGACTATTATAAATAACAGAATGTTCTCAGGGAAATGTGCATAACATAATAGACCCGTCGTGGGCCAGTCATTTTGCCTGGAAACTTGAATCATCTAATTCTCACTGCCACTTACCAGTAAGTAATATTGCTCTTCTCATTTTATAGATGAGGAAACTGGTGTTCATAGGGGTTAATTTTTCTAAGGCCTAGTGTCTAAATGCCTTGTTCCTAACTACTATGTCACATTGTTCCTTTACCTTCAATAAGCATGTAGAAATATCAGATGAAAATATTACAGAAGATCAATTCTTGTAATACACATGATGACATCCACGAGTTAAGACAGACAACTCTGCACTCATATCCCTCATCCAGCATCTCAGCCCATAGTTGCATGCTTACAGAATCTCTCTCTAGGGTTTTGTAGTAGGTCCCACAGGAACTTCTTAGCTAAGGCCTGCACTACCATGCCTTCCCACCACCCTAGAAGCTTAGAGTTAAGTGGTGAAGATCAGTATGCATACATTTAATTGTAATGCATTCAGGAGTGATATATAGAGGGTTATGAAGAGATACATGGAATTTATAAGACTAATGCTGACTGGGAAATCCCCAAAGAATCCACAGAAGAGGTGATAGTTGAGCTGGACATAAAATAACATAAGGAGTCTTTAATGTTTATGTTATGTTTACTAAAGTTTACTCTTGAGGTAATTAACTAGAAGACACAAAAAATTAAAAGGTTTCAAATGTAAAATAATTCTATAAGCCCACCATCCCAGAAGATGTCATTGCTAACAATTTGATATATTTCTCTCTCTGGTATTTTGCATATGTGCCTATCAATTAAAGATTGTGCAGTGAATAGTCCTAAATTCTGTGATTTCAGTGCATTATCAATTTATTTGAGTCACTTAAGTCATACTTTTTAATAATTTCAAAATATTATAATTTATAGAAGTGCCATAATTTATTTGGCATGTCCCTTAACCACTGAACTGAACTTCAAGTTTCTTATTTATTTTTTATTTTGAGGTAAGTCTCACTAAGTTGCATAGGCTGCCCCTGGCCTCAAACCCATGATCCTCCTATCTCAGCCTCCTGTATCACTGGAATTATAGGCAACTGTCATGGCCCATGGCTACATCTACATTTTTATGCTCTTAATAACTGACTTGTACCTCTCAGTGTTCCTTTCTAAGATTCTTTGAAAAAGGATTATTGAGTCAAAAGGACTCTATTGCAAGCATATTGAAATTGCTGTCTTAAAAGTTTCAGTATGTGCTACACTTTTCTATATCCCAGACATGTTAGACTTGGACTTTGGTACATGCTGTTCTAAACACACTGCCAGGAACATTCCCATATCCTACGATCTGTCTCAGAAGTTTCTGTAAATGTTCTTTGATTTGACCTTTAGTGCTTGGGACAGTACTTTGCTTTTCCAGTGTTTATACCTTATAATACATGTTAGTGTCTAGAAGGACAAATTATACTACATCCTTTTGCCTCCCAAGTAACTTCCTTTTCAAATGTTCATATTATTTTAACTTTTCATTCTTTAATATTTAGGATTTGTTAGGCCAACCAGGTAGTCCCATATGGACTTTGATTGGAATTACATAAAAACCATTCATTTGGGAAAAAAAGGAGCATCATTTTATTTTACAGTACTCCCATCAAAGACTATAATATGCATTTCCATTTATTCAAATCTTCTTTTATATTACTCAATAAAACTTTGTAGTTTTCTTTATATAGATGTCACACATTCCTTGATAATTCATAATTGTATATGTTCTAACATGCTTATTGCTGTTATATAGAAATGTCATTGATTCTGGTATATTTACCCTGCACCAATTCACTTGTGATGAACTTGTTTATTAATTCAAAACATTATTTAGCTGTTGTCCTGGATTTCTAAGGTGTGTCTAATCATAGTGTCATCATAGAATCATAATTTTTCTGCTCTCTCTCTAGTTATTCTTATTTTTATTGCTTATTGGTTTTGCCTGAACTTTCAGACAATGCTAAATAACAATGGTGACAAGGAGAATTCATCTTTTGTCCCTGGTTTAAATGGGAATGCCTCCACTGTCTCACAGTGAAGTATGATGTTTGCTCTTTGTTCCAGATATCCTTTATCAGGCTAAGTATATATTCTCCTTAGTATTCCAAGACATTTTTTAAAAATCAAGAATATATATTTAATTTTATTGAATCCTATTTCAGAATATACTATAAACAATATTCTTAAAGTTAGTAGACTTATTGATTTGATACATTCTATTAATATATTTCATAATATTAAACAATTGTCATAAACCTGGAATGAGTTTGCATGAGTAATTCTTCTCATGTAGTATTGACTATAGTTTCCTGGTATTGTACTTATATCTCCCCTTCTTTATTTATATATGCAATTGGCTCATTTCCTTTTTCAGTGGAGATCATCAAAATTTGATGCTGGGATTCATAGAAAGTAAACTCCATAGAGGATGGGATTTTCTACTATTTTGTTTACTGCTAGATCCTTTGCCTAGGACTGTGCCTAATACATAGTAAGCACTAGATAAATATTTCTTGATTTAAAGAATATATTTAGTATTTTAGAAGTTTTTGAGTCAATGATCATAATTACTTTCTAATAAATTGTCTTATCAAGATTTTCAAATTTCTTAGCGTACATTTGTTCATATGTTTATCAGAGGCTGTGTCTCATTAGTTTTTTCAATATTTCTTTCTTGAATTTAATTTTCCTTTCTATTTGTTTTTAGTTCTCAACTGAATTTTACTCTTGTCTTCATTTATGTTAGTCCATAAATTTTCTTTTATTGTTTGCTTCATAACTTTTTAAGGTTATTGCCTATTTCATTTATTTTTATTCATTCTTCTTTTATGAAAGATTCTGCAATTATGAGCTTGCCTTTGACTATAGTCTTGCCCACATCTCATAAGTTGGTAGTTTAGTGCAATTGTGAAGCTTTTAAAAAAACACAAGATTCACCCAGGGCCTGTAATTGAGAGTCTCTAGAACAGGGCTGAGGCATTAGTATTTTTTGAGAGCCCTGTGGGGGATTCTGGTGCAACAGACATGGGTCTATTGTACCAAAAGCCCCCCCCACACACACACACCCACAATTTGGGGTGGAATAGAGGGGAGTGATAGGGGATCTCAAAGATGGCAGATGGCTTTACACACTGTGTAAAGGACTGGACCTTGTGCTATAGACACAAGGAATCATAAAAAAATCTGTAGCAGGGTTAGAGTTTAGATCTGACCTTTAAAACAATAACTCTGGAGCTCCCATGTGAAAGATAGAATGAAGGGCAGGGAAGAATTGGCACTGGCATCATCTCTCACTGCCATTATCATCATTATGATTTGTAGGCCTATCATAGTGGTTCTCAAAGTGTGGTCCCAGACCACCGGCAGTAGCAGCAGCACCTGGGAAGGTATTCACATGAAAATTCCTGGGCCTCATTCCAGATCTACTGAATCAGGGACCCGGGGGCAAGGCTCAATAATTTGAGTTTTTAAAAGCCCACAGATAATTCTCATGCATTCTAAAGAAGCACGCCTTACAGTTATTTATGACTCAGCAATAAAGTGGTATTTTCTGTCTACTGTAACATAAGAAAAAAAATCTTTCATCCATTTCAAAGCTATTTATTGAGTATCTCCTATGTTTCAGACCCTTTGAGCTGCCGTGCAGAGCTGACACAGAGGTACATCATGGTCTTTGTGAATGTCACCTCCTGGAGCTGTGCAGTGCGTGGTTTCCCAAGCCACACAGTGGCTGTGCTCCTACAGAGAGCAAGACAGGCAATGTGCTTGTGTTCATGGAGTACACATTCTGTTAGGGGAGACATACATTAACCTGGTAAGGAATTGCATGCATAACTCAATATGAGAGCACTTTGAAGAAACCAAACAGGCTACATCACAGACAAAAGTATTTCATATTCAAATCCCTTAGTACATTCCCCAATGCACCCATGATCATTGTGAAACCAGTAAGGAAAGAGGCCCAGCCTTGCCCACATGTCCCCTCCCTTGACTGCCCATTACAGACACAAGGCATTGATATAGCTCTGCTCCCTCTTAGGCAGTACTTCAGAAATCACTGCAGTTGAGACAGGTGCTCTTGACTCAAACCACAACACACAGGCTATGTGAGGCAGCTGACTTCTCTCACAGGGGAGGTTCTCTTTTTAGTCACATGCATGCTTGGGGCAGGCAAAGCCTCAACAGCAGCACACTACACTGCTCAGAGGCATCACAGGGAATGATATGGCCATGGTCTCTGGGCCTCAACAGTTTTCAATACTATTTGATCGCATGCAAGCAGCAGAAGACACTTTTGGAATATATGTTTGCCAAGTAGATCCCTTCATATAGGCAGAACTATAGGATAAAGTTTTATGAGCTGGATGGACTTGTTTCATTGTTCACAAGAATCTGTAAAACTCCTGTCAAAGAGATAATCCCACATACCATTGAAAGATGTTCTTAACATAGAAGAATGTTAGCATGACATCAGGTCTTAAGTCTCAGGGAGCTTCCTCAAGTTCCCTCTTCCATGTCAGCAATGGGGAAAAAAAAACCTAGTCAAGATCCTGAAACTTAGTTCCATAGTGAAGTTCAATAAATGGACAGAACAAAAGTCATGCATTAAGTAAATGAAGTAAAATAATTCTCATTTCCTTTTCCCCTTCCCCATCTTCACCCCAAGCCTCTCTCCATAAACACAGAGTTTAAAGGCTTTAGGCTACTTTTACTCTGAGCTCCACCTTTTTTAGATCAATGACAAGTCACATTAACAGCAGTGTTTAATTCTATCAATATGTGACCAATTGTGTTAGATTGTTTGGCCATTGATTTCACTCAGTGCTACAGTTGAGTCTGAAAAGAACTGCTTTTCCTTGCTATATCTTGAACAGTGACAAATGCAGGGTGCTGGCTTTCTGCCTGGCTTGTACGTACTGATTCCACTGAAAGCACCCTGTGCTCACATACCAAAGGCCCTATAGCGTGACACAAATATTATCTCTAAAATCACAGGCTCATTATTTACCCTTTTGATTAGACTTGAAAGACATCAAGGCCCCAAATAAACAAGGCAGGAGATAAGGAATCAGGAGGTATTCAAACTAAGAAACTGACAAAAAAAAAAAAAATTTAGTAGACCAGTTGGCCACAGAAAATGGAGTTATGAACAAATTTTAATTCTATGTGATGGCCTTTGTCCTAGCTTTCTTAAATGACCACCCTTATTACTTTTTATCTGGAAATGGTGTCCTTATCCACAACTCCCTCAATTCTCTTTGTCCCTGGTCTCCCATTTCTCTTTTGCTTTCAAAATGGCCACTATGCATAGAAAGGTGAAGCAAATCTGCACCTCCAGGTGGTTCAGGTGAAATATCAGAAAATAAAACAAAACAATGTCACCAACGTCTTAAACACCAACCCATACCTTCCTGAATGGGTAAATTTCTCAAAATGGACTTCTTGTCGTTAGATGCCTACACACCAGGTCCAACCCATAGCAACTCTACGTACAAAAGAGTGAAACACTCCTGGACACTGTGCCATGCCCAGCACTACATCAGTGCTTCTCTGCTATTCATATTTTTTTTGGGGGGGAGGGGTTGGGTTGCTTCAGGAGTGGATTGCCATATCCTTCTCCTATTTTTTTTTTTTTGGGGGGGGGGTGCCGGGGATCAAACCTAGGGCCTCAGACTGCGCGGAACATCACTCTACCAACCAAGCTAAACCCCAGCCAAAATGGACATAGTGCATTTAAAATGCCCATTCCACACTCAGGTTGTGGACAACGTGTCCAGCCCTTTAAGAAAGAATGGATCCCAATTGTTCAAGGTGACCTTAGAGTTAGGATCTTTGCTCATCTTACCCACCTGAGACATGGTGAATGGCTATTGTTAAGACCTGCTGCCTTGGTCAGTTTGGGTGGTCAGAAAGAAAGCTGCCTGGATGCACCAGGCCCGAGCAGCAGCGGGCCACCGCCAAAGTCCTCGGCCTTCACGAGCCGTTTCAGCACTCAGCTTATCAATTTACTTGCAAATGGCTCCCTGAAGTATTAACCCAGGTTAATTATTCGTCAAATATGATTATGCAATGGTAATGTAAAAAATCGGAAATGCGGGATGGAATTTTTCACTCCAGCGGTTTGGCGATTGTGGCAGCTGGCGCAGGGGCTGGAGTAATTACCAGGCCATTCCAGCTGGTGGATCAGCACTCTGGTGCAGGAGGGGAAGGGGGAGAAAAGCAATAAAGGACCAGAGGAGCGGGAATATGAGCCGTGCCAATCGACGTGGGGAAAATTTCACAGCTGCTGGTGGTGATAAATGAGAAACGGCGGCCCTACTTCTAATCAATACATGTAAATGCTACTCATTACAGCTTTTATACACACTTCTCAATTAGCCTTTCCTCCCACTGGTAACAAGGAATGTCATGCTTTCTGGACTGTGAAAGTGGTTCAGCACCGAGTTCACCTGCAGCCGTGAGACGCAGCAACGATGCTTGCAGAGCGCTGGGCAGCAGGTGGGAACGCGGAAGGGCGGGATTCCTCTTCAAGGCGACTGCGAAATCCCAAGTGGACCCTTTTCATTAAACACAGCCTTTTAGGATGCCACTTGTTCACTGGGGTGACTGGCGGTCCCACCCACATTCTACTTAGCATCTGAAAACCAGAAGCACAAAATGGTCCAGAAGAGATGATTTTTAAACATATTATTTTCTTCCTATTTAAAAAAATCCTTTTTTAGATGATTTTCTGAGTAATAAATTTCATTCTGATTGCCTTTTCCACATATGTGAAACTGTTTTCTAAAACAAACAACAACAACAACAAAAACAATAACAAAAATCAAAAACAATCTATGCAGGATTCCCTGACTTGCTGGATATAGTCTCATTTTACTTTTGTGTAGGAAGATAAGAAAACACTTTAAACTGGAAAATTCCAAGCCATAGTGAGCTTAGCTCAGCATGTTGGTTGTACCTACATCATACCTCCCTAGTGAATTTTTTACAGCTATGACACAGTTCCATGCATTGTCAACCATGTCAAATAGAATGGCCCATGTGTGTCTAAACCAGGCATCCTATTTTTAAGAAGTGAAGTCCTTAAGGAAAAAGGCAAGTGTCCAATTCCACAGGTGTAGTGTGTCCCTGCCTCACAGTTAATAAATAAAAACCGGTACAAAAGCACAGATTTATTCAAACACTCCAGCCAGGTGCAGTGGTTGTTGTTGTTAGGTGCCCTTGAGTTGTATCTGACTCATAGCGACCTTTATAGGGTTTTCAATGGCTGATTGTTTCGAGATTGCCCCGGGAGTGGACTGCCTCGTCCTTCTCCCATTTTTGCAGTGGTGGGAATTGAACTGGGGACCATCAGAGACTGCAGAGTGGTGCTCTACCAACTGAACTAAATCCCAGCCCAGGGGTGCAGTGGGGCATGCCTATAATCCCAGATTTGAGAGGCTGAGGCAGGAGGACCACAGGTTTGAGACCAGATGCAGTCTGTGTAACTTGAAAAGATCTTGTCTCAAAATAGAAAATAATAAAGGAACTAGAGGTAGGGCTCAGTGGTGGAGTGTTTGTCTGGCATGCGTGAGGCAGTGGGTTCAACCCCAAGTACTGCAACAAACAAACAAACATCAATAAAAATATACCAACACATACATAACCCTTTCTTTCATTTTTAAAGATAATATGATACTTAATTCCATACTGTAAAAAAATTTTTTAAATAAGTATAATAATGTCCTTTTAAAGTTTGAATTGTTGCCTGGTGAAAAATAAATCCCTCAAGTTTTGTTTAAAAATAATGAGAAAAGAGCCAGAAGTGTTGAATAGATCTATCTATCTATCTATCTATCTATCATCTATCAGTCATCTAGATACATACGTTTTTGTTACTAGTTTGAAAATGATGTCATGATGCCCCAATAGCTATTAGGGTTAAATATCATAGAACGTCCATTACTTCAAAAGCAAATTATGTAAGTCTACTATATGTTAAATTGAGGGGCAATTTTTGCGGGGAGAGAGGCATCAGTTGTATTTCTAAAGATTTTCCTACAGAATGATTTATATTTAAGTCAAATTTCAATTTAAATCAGGTCAAATTTCACTTAACTGGTATTTATAAAGCATCAATTGCACACTGAGGAACCTTCTAGGCAATGAGATGGAATGGTGAGCGAGATAGGCACAATTTCTACTCCTGTGGAGCTTGGGAGTTTGGCTTCCTCAAACTTTCTTGAGATCCTTTCCCAAAGACAAAACAAGAGGCCCCTTCTCCAAAGAAAGCAGAGAACTGACTGCCTGCTACAACTCAGACAGTTTTTCTGCACACAGTAGGAAGTGACCCATGGCCAAGATAAGGAGACTCTCCTTGAATCCTTTGCGACCTTTGACTCAGCCTGAACTCCTGAGGGGCACTCATGTCTTTTCAGATATGTTTATTTTTACTGTGATATTCCAAATGCAATATCTACTCTTATCCTGATCCTGGATTTCATCCTACCTGCCTTTGTTGTTGTTGTTGTTAGGTGCCGTTGAGTCGGTATCCAACTCATAGCGACCCTCTGTACAACAGGGGAAACACTATTGTCAGTGCGTCTCTGCTATTCATAGGGTTTTCAATGGCAGATTGATTTTTGGGAGGGGGTTGCCAGGTCCTTCTCCCAAGCCTACAGCTTCTGGTGTTCCCAGGCAGTCTCCCATCCAGGTACTAACCAGGCCCGACCCTGCTTAGCTTCCGAGATCTGATGGGATCGGATTCCACAGGGCTATGGCTGCAGGCTTACCTGCCTTTAGAGAGGCTTTTTTACTAAATAAGGATGCTAGCAAGAGATTTGTTCTTAGAGTCCAATCTACTCTTACAGAATTTCAGTTGAATTTCTCTTCAGAGGTAAATGTAGTTTTTCACTCTGCAGAAAACTTAAATCAGAGAGCAGGAATAACTTGTGATTCTAGCAGGAGATAAGAAATAGCTCATATCTAGCTGCCAGTCTGCCTGAGAACACATGGCGATCATAGATGCGAGCAACTGGATATCTTAGGTTTTCTTTGTTGTTTCCTAGCAAGACATATGTTGAATAAGAATAAAATATCACCAATTTCATCCTGTGCACATTCAGCACTGATGATAATCAGATTTTTATTAAAGACAGACAGTAGACTGGGACTCTGTATTTACATACTAAGAAGTCTAAACTTACAGTCTGTATGCAAGAATATTTCCCAATGATTATCATCAAATTAAGGCACACAACTATTGTAGTCCATTTACATGTATATAATCATCTATGTGTCCAAATTTTCACCAGTATTCAGATTGGTTGCCTAATTTCTGTACCAGCTCTAGCATGGAATTCCTGCCTAGAATTCAGTTCCACCATATTTGGGAGATCGATTTCACTATTAGTTTCTTGATTAATAATAGTTGTTAGAGTGAAGTTCAGAAATGTCATTTTGCCTCATATTGAATTTAATCTTGGAGGGATGATATGGTTAAAAAGGAAATGAGGCCAGGTGTGGTGGCGCACACCTGTGATCCCAGCATTTGGGTAGCTGAGGCAGCAGGATCTACACAAGTTCAAGACCACCGTGGGCTACATACCAAGTTCCGGGATAACCTGGGCTATATACCAAGAACCTGTTCTCCCTGCTGCCCCACCAAAAAACAAGAAATGAATCCACAAAAAGAAATAAAAACATAAATGCATGTACACATAAATGACATTGTCTACACTATTTCTTCTCTATGAGACATCCAGATGGATCTTCTGCATTGCTATCAAACCTCCCAATGCCTTTCCATCCTACTTACAGAAAACTTCAGCCAGAGGAAATTAAAGTCCTCATAGTGATCCACAGGACTACCTAAAATTTACTTTACTGCCTCAGGCCCTTTGTAGCTGCTTCATGAAACAAACTTGGCTCACATACCCACATAACTTAATCTCTCCTTTCAGTCAGATCTTGATTCCAGTGTCCCCTTATCAGACACTTTGCAGCCACCTCTAATCTAGCATGGTACCCCCACCACTCTTCAGTTCTTTTTTGGGGGGCGGGGTACTGAGGGTTGGACCCAGGGCCTTGCGCTTGCATAATCTGCAAATGCTGGACCAGCGAGCTGCACCCCCAGCCCATTTTTTACTTTTTGAGACAGGGTCTCACTAAGTTACACAGACTGCCTCTGGTCTTGAACTTGGGATCCTCCTGCCTCTGCCTCCTGAGCCGCTGGGATTACAGGCGTGTGCCACCATGCCCAGTGCTACTCTCCAGTTCTTTGCCCTAGTTTATTTTTCTTCATAGCCCCTGCCTCTGTGTGATGGATTACATATTTATTTGTCTCTTCCTCCCTTTCTCCTCCACTGAGGGTCAGCTCTACAGAATGTTTTTCATGTCTACACAATGTGCCCACTCCTTACTACAGTTCCTAGGACATGGCACACCCTGAACAAATATTACTGGAAGGAATAAATGAATGAATGAATGTTGCTTGTCTAAGCCAAGACACTCTCAAGATTCCTCTTTATCACTTCTTTTTTTTTTTTTCCTATACTGGGGGTTGAACCCAGGGCCTTGTGCTTGCATGGTTTGCAAGTGCTGGACCACTGAGCTGCACCTCCAGCCCATTTTTTTACTTTTTTTGAGACAGAGTGTCACCAAATTACGCAGACTGCCTCTGGTCGTGAACTTGCAATCCTTCTGTCTCCACCTCTGAGCTGCTGGGATTACAGGCGTGTGCCACC
Source organism: Pedetes capensis (assembly GCA_007922755.1). Classification (NCBI taxonomy): domain Eukaryota; kingdom Metazoa; phylum Chordata; class Mammalia; order Rodentia; family Pedetidae; genus Pedetes; species Pedetes capensis. Next base: position 17,999 of record VMDO01025485.1, read on the forward strand.
ACGCCCATCTCCTCTTTATCATTTCTAAAGTAGACATCTTGCTGGTGAGGAGCCAGAGCTTCCTGAGTTCCTCTGTCTGTCTAGTGCTATTCTGTCTGATACAGCAGCCACAAGCCATGTGTGTTTACTGAGCACCTAAAGTGTGCCAAGTCCAGTTGAGGTGTGCTATCAGTGTGAACTACAGATTGCAAAGACTAAATGTCAAAAGGAAGAATGTAAAATAGCTCATTAAAATTTTTCAGAAAATTATTTTATAATTTTAATTTGCATTTTGAAATGATAGTACTTTTATATGTGAGGTAAAATATATCATAAAACTAATTTCTGCTGTTTCTTTTTAGTTTTTTAATGTGAATACTAGAAAATTTAAAATTACATATTTGGTTTGCACTGGCTACTGGATAATGCTGATCTAAAGCATATTTCACTTGCTTTAAAAATCCTTAAATTATTTCTTTATCCCACTGGTACAGCCAATTAGCCTACTTACATTTGATTCAAATAAGCATCTTGCAGATTAGTGCATGTTGGTATAGATGATAAATATCTACATGCTTCTTTGTATGCATTTAAGAGAAATCATACCCACAATTGGTTGCAGCTTTTTCATCTGCAGTGTTAGAGAGTGGTAGTTTTCAGGGGAGTGCTCCAAAATTTGGACCATCTTTGAACAGTTGACTAGGGCATGCTCTGGAAAATCTTAGGCCAGATTTGAACATTTTTATTTTTAAATATAGACTGAGTGTGGAAGAAATCCCTGAAGCAAGCTGTAGCTCATTCAGTCCTTTCTAGAAGAAATAGAAAGTCACAGCACATACTTAACCAGCATGGACTGAGTCAATCAACATCCTACTTAACAAGAGCCTGCTCACAGACAAAGGTTACAATCAACAGCAGATATCTGAGTGAACCAAAGCAATGTGCATCCACTTCCATATCCACATATTGAATTTGCTGCCATCTTCTCACAGGAGGACCTTCTTTGGCAGCTTCCTGTCCCTCTTCAGTGATGGCTTTTTTCTAAACCCAAGTTCTTCAGTTTGCAAATCCTGAGGAATCTAGGCTTTGCCTCCACTTTGCTTTTCCCTGATCCCTTCAGATGTGAGGTGGTTTGCACACAGCTCCCTGTTCCTGGATAGTTTATACCTTAGCCAAGGCTGAACTTGGTGTACACGGCAGTGGAGGTGAGGCCCCACGTGCAGATAAAGATGTGCATCTTTGCTGTCTCAAGGAAGAGCTGATAATGAGCCAGAGTAGGATAGGAGCTGTCACTTTGCATTGCATCAGAGCAACCTGAACAATGTAAAGAAATTAAAAGCTCCCGGTGGCAATGGATTCCATTTCAGTCATTAGCTGTGTGGGAGGGACAGGCACCACTCAGGAGGATGGAGCCAGTGGGAGTCTTTGGTCCTCGGGGAATTTGCCTCTAATGCTGCTTTATGCCCCACTTCCTTTTAATGCCCACCAAGAACAAATGAATTGCTATTCTTTGTTTTTATTATTATTTAGGTCTAGCTACTGTAGATGGGGAGGGAAAAGGGGGAGAAAGAAAAAGCAAGACAAGGGAAGAGAGAACAACCCAAAGCATCCATCTAACAATCAAGCGTGCAAAATAAAATATTTTTTAACATATGTATATGCAAATGTATATTTGTGTGCTCATGGGAGAGATATTATAACATAATGAACACAAAGTGTGATTTCTTTTACTTTCTTCCTCTTGCTTGCTCTTTTTTTTTTTAAGCTGGCCTGCTGAAAATGAATGAGACTAGCAAATCCAAGACTGATTCTTATTTCAGTCTCAGAAATATGAAAAAATGTAATATATTTTTTAACAGAAAGCTCAGAATATATGCTTCAATCTTGGAGTTTCAAAAAAGGCAGCGAATCAGGCAGAAGGACAGAAGGTTACAGATTAGTACTGGTCATTGCTCAAAGAGTATAGGTTATAAATAATAAAGGAGGAAAGGGTGAAGGACACTAAAATATAACTAGAACCCACAATGGAATAATCAAAGCAGAGAATCTAATTTCAGCTTTAAAAATACCATCTAACATTGAATTCTCACTGTATGGGAATCTTCCTGCTAACATACTGTCACAGATACAGAAATGCCTCCCTCACACATACATGGTTAAAGTTTCAAGATTAAGTAAAAGTACATGACTTCAGGTCCAATGCTGTAGTATTTTTTCATTTGTGGAGAGAATAATAATATTGTTATGGACGTTAAAGTGCAATTAAGAAAGAAAGGAAAATGAAAAGAATTTTGGTAGGTATTTTACATCAAGGCCCAGGATTTATAATTTTATAAATTCATAATATATAGACATTTTAGAAATTTTAATAGGACTCTAATATTAAGGGACTGAGGTTTAGTTCAGTTGGTAGAATGGTCATCTGCAACCTCTGAGGTCATGGGTTCGATTCCCAGCACAACAAAAATGAAAGAAAGATGTGGCAATTCACTCCTGAGGCAATCTTGAAACAATCAGCAATTGAAAACCCTATGAGGGTTGCTATTCAACAGCACCTAACACCAACAGCATCAACTAACATTAAGAATCTTACACATACTTGAGTTATTTTCACAAATTTATCAACATTTTAATGGGCAATATGAACTTTGCATTGTGAGATATAAAAATACCACTTACAAAGGAAATATAAAGAAGGGAAAAAAAGAAAAAGAAAATTTGACTAGAAGCTTAAGGACATATCTGTAGCTCAGCTAATTGTCTCAACCAAAAAGTAAGTGAACTCAACTTCTTTTTTTTTTTTTTTTTTTTTTTTTTTTGGTGCTGGGGGTTGATCCTGGGGCCTCACGCCTGCACACTCTGCAAGTGCTGGACCACTGAGCTGCACCCCCAGCCCTTTTATTTTTTTCCTTACTTTCTGAGACAGATCTCTCTAAATTAGGCAGACTTCCTCTGGTCTCGAACTTCCGATCCTCCTGGCTCCGCCTCCCAAACCGCTGGGATTACAGGCGTGCGTCACCATGCCCAGCTAGTAAACTCAACTTGTGAAAATCTATCTTGCTTTACAGAGACAGGAAAACTTATAAGTTCCACTTCTGCTACCTACAGCACTATCTGTGAGTCACATGTTATGCATCCACTGAATGCTGGGGCTTTTTTTGGTATAAGACCCAGTCTAGTCCAATGGGCTTCAGGTTTTTGTGGTTGTCACTGTTATTTATGTTCAACCTGCTTCTATAAAATGAGGGCTGAGTATGAGCTCCTGGTAGCATAGGGGCCCTGAGCAGGAAGAGAATATTTGTGGAATCACACTCTCTAATATGTGTTGGAAGCCACAATTGTCACCTGAGTGACAACAGCCATAATGACAATAGCAAGCATTTTCATACCATATGGAAAGTTATTCTTTAAAAATACAATTGGCTATTTCATAAAAGTACAGTTTCTGATCCCTTTTGCATGATGCAATTTCATTTTTGAAAATGTGCAAACATAAATAGAATTTCCAAATTTTGTAGCAAACCAACCTGAAATTGAAGTGTTCATTATTTCTACTGCCCTTGTTTCCCAAAGTGGTCAGAGTAGAACCTTCCACAGATGTTACCTCATTAATCTGCACCAGATCCACGCATGTTTGGCTCAGGAAGAGTCTAGGCTTTAGGTGAGGCCATTAAAGTAGAGTGCTGGAGCTCGCGCTGGAGGACATTTGTATTGTCTTAGCCATGTGTAATCATTGTGGGTATGCATACATCAATTTATATTCCATATATACAAACACTTGCATTATTAATTTATATGTTTCAGAACTAGTTACTTGATTTCTGTGTTGACACGTGAACCTGTTGAAATGTCAGTGTATATAATTGTAAACAAAAGAATAAAAAATGGAACAAAGGTCAGATCAAAGAAAGCTAAAATTCCCTCTCCAAGACACTGAGGAGTCACTGCTATGAGGCAGTACAATCATAATTGTTGTTGTTGTTGTTAGGTGCCGTCGAGTTAGTATCTGACTCATAGCGACCCTCTACAACAGGGGAAACACTATTGTCAGTGCTTCTCTGCTGTTCATAGGGTTTTCAATGGCAGATTGATTTTTGGGAGGGGGTTGCCAGGTCCTTCTCCCAAGCCTACAGCTTCTGGTGTTCCCAGGTGGTCTCCCATCCAGGTACTAACCAGGCCCGTCCCTGCTTAGCTTCCAAAATCTGACGGGATCAGATGCCACAGGGTACAGCTACAGGCTACAATCATAATAGATGCCTCAAAAATGCCCAAGAGATTATGAAATGCCCAAGAGATTATGAAAATGAGCAAGAGTTAATGGAAGTGTTATTATTGTATTTTAAACCTGGCCAAGCCATAAAGGACAGCAAATGAAGTTCCACAACTATTTTAAAATACCCTGAATTAGCAAGCAATTGATTCTCGAATATCCAAGAAAATTATGCTTAACTATAAGGAATGATATTTCAAGAGGGGATATTTTAATTCAGCCCCAACTCAAAGAAAATTGAAGGTATTGTTTGCACAAGCAATCAAACAAATGTTCATTTTATTTCTTCCCAACCTTCTATATGCTTGATTCCATAGCTATTAACTTAGATCTGTGTTTCGGATTTTCATGTCTCTCAGAAGACGTAACTAAGCTTTCTGTTCCTAGGGCGAGGGAATGTGTGTTCATTGCTTCAGGGAAGTGAGTGATTAACACATTATGTATAGCATAATGAAACAAGGGCTTCCATGGCCTAGATCATTCATTTGTATCACTTGAGCTTTGACTGAGGACCTATTATTTTTGTGGCCATCATGACAGTTGAGTTATGCATATCAGCTCTAATTTCAATAATTAGACATGGTCAGTATTTACACATGGGAAAACTGAGGCTCAGAGAAGTAAAGTAACTTGCTTGGATTACACAGATCATAACCGATGGAATATAAGGGGCATCTATGCTTATAACCTCCTTCGTTTGGGCTCCTAGTTAAATCCCAAATAGCAAACAGGTTGGAATAAAAAGCAATCTGTTAAAAATAAATGAAAATAGAAAATGGGTCATCGTGTGAAAGCAACATGCCGCTTGCTTAGACTCCTTCCCTTCCTGCAATTATCTGCACCCTTGAGATTTCCTTAAAGATATTTTTGACTGTTTATTCTGCATGAGGCTAATGCTAAATTGTTTACACATTTTATTTCACACAATGGCCTATGAATATGCCCATTCAATTGATGGGAAAACTGAATCTCCTTAGAAGTTACCTTGCCAAAGTTTCCTTAGAGCACGGTGAAGCTAGCTTTTGAGAGGTGATCTGGGCGCGTCAGACTATACACTCTTTCCCCTTGGTCATGCTATTTCCTAAGTTGTGCCCAAGTTCCACTGTGTGTGAATCATGTGAATTTTATAAATTAGTCACACTGTTAAGCACACAGGGGACATTCATGACTTAAAAGCAGATTGCAGTACAACTTTCAGGAAGTATGGAATCCTTATGCAAAGTATATATACACATTTCATAAAGCAGTTATTTGCCAAAAAGCTCAGATGATAGGCATAAGATTACATTACCAGTTAGGTATGAAAATAGAAAAGGAATCAGATCCCTTGCCCTGAGTTATTATCTAGGATCACCATCATTACCTAGCTATCAAATATTTATCTGTATTTGTTGTTTGTTGTCAGGTGCCTATGAGTCATGTCCAACTCATAGCGACCCCATGTACAACAGAAAGAAACACTCTCTGACACTGTGCCGATGCCAGGCATTGTGTCAGTGCTTCTCTGCTATTCACAGGGTTTTCAATGGCTGATGGTCTTGGGATTGCTTTGGGAGTGTATTGTCACGTCCTTCTCCCATATTTTTGTGGTGCTAGGGATGAGATCCAGGGCCTCAAAGAGTGCAGAGCAGCACTCTACCAACTGACCTGAACCCCAGCTCCATTTATCTATATAGGGCATCATATAGCCTCAATTATTGCACATAAATCTTTTCCTCCTGGGTGGATATGAAAACTTCTCAATAAAGATAAGCAGCAATTAAATAAAAAAATAGCAAAAATACAGTTTGCCTTGTTATAAGGTAATGAATGAAGAAAAATAAAGAGAAGTATGTGTTTTGACAGAGAAATACTGAATAATCTTCTAGCCAACTGGAAAAAAGTCATTCATAAGTTTCTAGTTTTAGCTATGCCTCTTAGCAAAGGATTCTGGTGAGAGGAAGGCCTGGATGCCAGAAAACACTTGGCAATGAAGCCAAAATTGAGGGCTTCATCTTGGCCATGAACTAGGGGAAGTGTGGTAACATATATGGTTGCATTTAATCCTGGAAAGACTCATAAGAGGAAGATATTGTCATTGCCATTTTATAGATGAAGAAACTGAGGTTCCCAAAGAAGAAGCAACTTTCCCAAGCTTCCACAGCTTCCACCTGATACATCTGGAGGTGCAAGGCTGGGGGTGCACATGTCAAAATCATGGTCTGAATAGATATGCCTGTGACTTTTTTTAACCTTTCTGATGGTAAAATCTCTGACTCTCAATTATATACAAGTAAAACAAAAGTTTTACAGAACAGTAATTACTGTTGCTTGTATTCTATACATGCTGACATTCTTTCCTTGTGAGTCATAGTGAAAAATATTTTTAAAAGATCAAAAAACTACCCAGGCAGCCTAGCAGAATCTTACAAACTAGCTAGAAAATCTATTAGAACACCCAAACGATAGGTTCATTCATTTACTATGTGTTCTTACCAATCATGGTCTCCTTATCAAATTCCAAGGAGGACTGAGGCTTCTGAAAACTAGGGTGAAAGAGTAAGTTTTCTACTAAGAAGGGAACATGGAATTGTACAATAAGTTTTGAAATTATGACCCACAGATACTGTGTTTCATTCCGTAGTATTCTGAAATATTCTATTATTTTACTTCATTTAAAAAATAAATCCTATTATTAACCTACTATATTGATTTCATGGCAGTGGATGGAAATCAACACTTTAAAAAACAGAGAAGAACAGAATATATATATATACATTGTTGTTGTTGTGAGGTGTCGTCAAGTCATGTCCAACTCATAGCAACCCTCATAGGGTTTTCAATGGCTGACTGTTTCGGGATTGCCTTGGGAGTGGATTGCCAGGTCCTTCTCCCATTTTTGCAGTGCTGGGAATCGAACTCAGGACCTCAGAGACTGTTCTACCAACTGAGCTAAATCCCAGCCAGGTCCTTCTCCCTAGTCTGTCTTAGTCTGGAAGCTCAGCTGAAATCTGTCTACCATGGGTGGCCCTGCTGGTATCTGAACTACGGATGGTATAGCTTTCCTCATCACAGCAACACAAACCTCTACGGCACTACAAGCTGACAGATATGTGGAGGTATAATATATATATATGTATATATATATATATATTTTTTTTTTTTCTGTACTTGGGTATTGAACCCAGGACAGTACGCATACTTTGCAAGTGCTCCACCACTGGACTGTACCCTCAGCTCATTATTTATTTATTTATAATTTGAATCAGGGTCTTGTGAAGTTGCTCAGGCTATTTATAGCCTAGAACTTGAAATCCTCCTGCCTCCACCTCCAAAGTCCCTGGGATTTCAGGCATGTACCACTGCACCCAGCTGAATATAAGTATTTTTAACATAAAAATGACCTTGTTGAGTTGTAAGTTAGAAACTTCAGGTTTTCTCTTAAGGCATTTCTCTCATGCAATACCTGTGAAAAGTAATATGTCATTGTTCAACAACTTGACTAAGTCCCCAGAAACATAATTATACATAATAATGTATTGCTTTTTATTAAACGTATCAATTCTCATGAAAGATAGAGGTAATAGTACATTGCATTGGTTAGTGTCCGATTCTAGGGTTGTAAATAATTATTTTAAGTGTATGACATTATAATCAGATTAAGTTTAATATAGTAATAAATTTATTTGATACAATATTATCATACTAATGGAATTAATGTGTTTCTGGTTGGTAAATGATGTAATATTTCTCATAATGTGATATTTCTTATAAAGAACTGCTTGTTTATAACTTCTTCCTACAATGAGGCATGCTTACCTAGCTCAGATTTTATTTTATGCCATTTCAAAGAGCATCCAACAAGGGCCTTGTACTCCACTGCCCCTGAGAACTCTGATTCATCATAGGTTCCTTCCTTTTCTGTAAACTGCAAGCACTTATGACATATATTCCTTCCAACCTGGAAATATTGCATCATAAAGAACCAAACCACTACTAAGTTATTTTGGATCTCGAATAAGAATACTTTTTCTTTAGGTCAGTTTTGGGGTTTTTTAAATTCATTTTTAACTTTTGCTAAAGTAATACAATAGCACATTATTTAACGTCAACTAGAACCAGGCCTTTAGGGAAAACTCTTCTCCTAGTGCATTCTTCCTTATTCCTTAGATCTCCTCCAAATTTATATTTCTAAATAATAAGCTTGCCATGTTATTTCTTGGTTTTCCTTTTCAATAATTATTTATAGCTTTCTCTCTTGCAGAATGAGAGCTTACTTCTCTCTAGCTCATTTCCCCACTCCTTTTCCTATCTTTTTCTATTTTTTACCTGTTCCCCAAATAATTATATCATTACCTTTGAATAAGTCAACTTGTGATGTTTATAATAATACCACGTACACTTCATAATTGAGAGGTTTGGAGTATAATAATTATTTTTAATTATTTCTTAAAACCTTTTGCAATTAATAATGGCTCTATTTAGTAAGTTCTATATGAAAATCATATTTCTTCTACCAAACTCTTTGCAAAATGCTGTGGACATTTCTGAACATGTCAGGCATCTAACAGTTCCTTCTGTGCCCTCAGAGACACTCAAAACATCCCAGTTTTCTGTTCCATATCGGCTGGCTACACTCCCGGCCTGGCTTCCACTGTGCTCCTAGGAGTTCGCTCTTCCTCTCCCCCAGTGTGGGTCGCATTCTTTTTACATCTCTCAGGTCTTCTCTTTTGGTTTGTCCCCTCATGTTAGAAGACCATGTCCTCCAAAAGCTTTCCAAGAAGCAATGTGTGATAAAAGCAAGTTTTGAAGGTTGAACATGAGTAAATGAAACTCTCACTTGTTGCATGCAAGATTAGCCAGATTTACAAACCTTAGCACTGCATTGCCTTCTAACTCTATTGAGAAACCTGGTATTACCCCAATTCCTGAGATTTGCTTTTTGCTGTTTGTGAAAATATTTAGAATGTGTTAATATTGGATGAGAGCCTATAGCTGTAACACCCTGGCATTTGATCTCATCTGATCTTAGACATGCTTAGCAGGGCTGGGCGTGGTTAGTCCTTAGATTGGAGACTGCCTGGGAATACTGGATGCTGTATGCTTGGGAGAAGGCCCTGGCAGTGCACTCCTGAAACAATCAGCCATCAAAAACCCTATAAATAGCAGACAAGCAATGACATAGTGCCAGGCATGGCACAGTGTCAGGGTGTTTTGTCTGCTGTTCATAGGGTCACTATGCATTGGATCCGACTCAACATCACCTAACAACAACAACAACAAAATTTCATGATGTGTTAATTACCTTGGTGTGAATTCAGGTTTTTGTTGTTGTTGTTGTGGTTGCTGTTTGTTTTGGTTTGGTTACTATGCACGGGGTAGTGAGCCATTTCAATCTGGAAGTTCATGTTCTTCATTTCTGAGAAACAGTTTGAGCACTTTTTGTTTTAAATTTCCTTCTCTCCCTTTTCATCTATTCTGCTGATATTCCAGTTAACCAGATAATGTATTTCCTGGTTCCACCTCAAATTATTTTTCAGTTTTTCTATTTTATGTACAATCTCTGTGTGTTGCCTGCAAATAACTAGTTGGCTAAACTATCTCTTTTAAATCTTTTATTGAAATTTTTATTTCTAGCCAGGCATAGTGGAGCATGCCTGTAATCCCAGCAACTCATGAAGTGGAGGCAGGAGGACTGCAAATTCGAGACCATAGGTAATCTAGGTAATTTAGCAAAACCCTGTCTCAAAAAAGTAAAAAAATGGGCTGAGGGTACAGCTCAGTGGCCCAGCACTTGCAAAGCACGCAATCGGGAGCCCCTGGGTTTAATCCTCAGTACCACACACACACACACACACACACACACACACACACACACACACACAAAGAAGGAGGAGGAGGAGGAGGAGGAGGAGG
>VMDO01025486.1:0-14433 GCA_007922755.1 Pedetes capensis
AGCCCTTATTGATCACACTGTGAAGTGATAAAAAGCACACATCAACAATTGCCAATAGGAGCTTATTACTTAGAAATATGGAAGTCAAATCATGGATAAACAGGTAGATAGATACACAGATAGATATAGAAAGATGATACATAGATATGATAGATGATGGATGACATCTGACATAGATGATAGATTGACAATATTTGATAGAATAGAAAGATAGATATTTACTCTGAGGAGAAAGATTGAGGGGTAAATATAAGGAAAAGGCAAAAATAAATAATAAATGTAAGGAAAAGGCCAAAAATGTTTTATAGTACTTACTATTTGGTTATTAATTTGCATGTTTTATTTTCATAAGTAATTTTGGAAACAACAAATCTTTTAAAAAGAAAGAATAATAGTAGATGCTTTTATGTCCTAAAGGTTCAGACATTTGGATGGAGGACTGGAATTAAAAAGATATTTGTGGTGGTCATATTATTACTGTGTATTTGCATTTATTTAAAATTTTTGTTAATTAAATATTTAAGACTAATAGTGCAGGTAGATTCTATAGAACTTATTGATGAACTTGCTTGGATGAATAGTTCATAGAAAAAAGAATAAGCATGGTCCTCACTATGAAAATTGAAGTAGCCAGGCTTGGTGGCGCACGCCTGTAATCCCAGCAGCTTGGGAGGTGGAAGTAGGAGGATTGCAAGTTTGAGACCAGAGGCAGTCTGTGTAATTTAATGAGACCCTGTCTCAAAAAACAAAAGGTAAATAAAGGGGCTGGACATGCAGCTCAGTGGCCCAGCACTTGCAAAGCATGGAAGCACAAGGCCCTGGGTTCAACTCCCAGTACTGAAAAAAAAAAAAAAAAAAGAAAAGAAAAGAAAAAAAGAAAATTAAAGTAATGGTATTTGAAGAACCAAACTTATGAAAAAATCCAAATGATACAGTTGTTAGTGCCTTTTCCAGAGTTTCTCTCCCATCTTAAGTCTTTCAAGTCTTTTTCACTTGACCTAAGGGGAATTCCTTAACCATGATAGTTTCCAACTCTCAATATTTCTTAAAATAATAGGTCCTTTCATGTTCATGACTTCTTTTGGAGTTAAACAATTCCTTTCTCTTGACTATATACATGAATACGTTACATAAACACACACAGACATGTATAAGTGTGCCCATTGATGTCTATATATTGTTTTCTAGGGCCAGAAATCAACACATAATGTACCCTATTTTATATTTCTACCATAGTTCTGGGGGTAGATAATTGGAGTTTATCTCTCAATAGAGTGCTAAGAAAACTAAAACTAGCATCTGGCCTCCTGGAACTAGTCTGTCACTTAGAGCTCAGTGACTTTAGAAACTGGCCTGATAGAGTTAGGCCATGTTATTATCCTGTAGAATATCAACAACCTTAGAAAACATCAACATCAAACAAAGTTATTCTGATACTAAAAGTAAGATCACTTCATAATTTTGACCACCTCATAATTTTGGCTAAACAGAGACAAAGAAGTCTTTGATAAACCCACAAAATGACGAACATCTCCCTGTCTCGGCTTGTATAAGTGATAGCTATTTCTTAGCCAATTATATCTTGATCTTTGCTTTAGATTGCTTTCCCAAAAAATTAAATTTATTGAAATCATAGGCCATGGAATTTATTCCACTTCCTAGAAGCATACAATCTTGAGTAAATTCTTCCTTCCTGAAACTCTTTAGAAAATCACCCAAAGCTTTAATCGTACAGTTACAGATACTTTTAAATAGCATCTTACAGATGCTATTTAAAACACATTTTAAAACACAAAACACATTTCTCCATGGTGTCTGCTATCCCTCCCTACAAGTAAAATCAAAAGTTATTCAATACCAATTTGCTCTAGGTGCACTTTGGCTAGTGTACGTTGATACTATACAGTCCTTTTGTGCATTAAAAACTCCTATGCTAAGTAGAGAAAAAGGTTTTGTGTGAATAAAAGACACTGTTCTGTTATAATGAAGTATATTTGGATGAGAAATGTTTCCACCCAAATGACATGCCCAACACAGTTAAGAGGCATTTGCTTCCTACATAATATTTTAAAACTTGGGCTCTGGATTCAGATTGCCAGACTTAAATGCTGGCCCAACTGTCTAGTGTGTGCTGGGTACTATATACCCTGACTCCATCTTTGAATATGTTCCACACATTTTCAACTTAATTTTGTTACTGTTGTACAAGGCCCAGTCAGGAGTTAAAAGGATTTAAATTGATTAATGTGCCTGTCTACTGTTACTCTAATCATTCAATTTCCCTATGAGAGATTCAAATCTGTGAAAAATTAGGATTTTGTTCAGAAAAAAATTGAAAAACAATTGTATTCATCTATTTACATATAGGATTAAAATTTTAAGCCCAGACGTGAACTGAACCAGAACTCTCTAAATTTTAACATACTGAACTTACACTCAAACTTGAACCCAATTTTTTGCAGTTTTGAAGCCCTGCCCAAAATCTTAGTTGTATCATCCAAATACTTGGATTATTCTAGCTCTACCCACACAGAACGGGCTGGGGTTTAGTTCAGTTGGTATAGTGCTGCTCTGCATGTTCTAAAGTGTTAGATCTCAAGCACTGCAAAAATGGAAGGAGGACATGGAAGCCCAATCCCAAAACAACTCCAAAACAATCAGCCTTTGAAAACCCTATGTTGTACAAAGGGTTGCTATGAGTCAGACCTGACTCAATGGCACTAAGAAGAACACAGCATCATGATTGGAGGAAGACTCATTAACAACCTGCATTACACAGATGACACAACTCTGCTTGCTGAAAGTGAAGAGGATTTGAAACATTTACTGATGAAGATCAAAGAACACAGCCTTTAGTATGGATTGTGCCTCAACATCAACAAAACAAAAATCCTTACAACTGAATCAGTAAGCAACTTCATGATAAATGGAGAAAAGATTAACGTTGGCCAAGATTTTGCTTTACTTGATTCTACAATCAACACCCATGGAAGAAGCAGGCAAGAAATCAAAAGACACTTGCATTGGGAAAAGCTGTGGCAAAAGACCTCTTTACAATGTTGAAAAGTAAAGATTTCACATTGAAGAGGAAGATGCACTTGATTCATGCCACATAGTATTTTCAGTCTCATAATGTGGTTGTAAAAGCTTGACACTGAATAAGGCAGATAGGAGAAGAATTGGTGCTTTTAAATTATGGTGCTGAAGATGAATATTGAATATACCATGGACTCCAAGAAGAACCAACAGATCTGTCCTAGAAAAAGTGCAACCAGAATGCTCCTTGGAAGCAAAGATGGCTAGACTGTGTCTAACATATTCTGGGAATGTTGTCAGGAGGGACCAATCCCTATAGAAGGACATCATGTTTGGGAGAATGGCAAGTCCACAAAAAAAAGGAAGAACCTTAACTAGATGGATCGATACAGTGGATACAACAATGGGCTTAAACATAAAAGATATAGTGTACTTTGCACAGAATTGGGGAGTGTTCTGTTTGCTGTACATAGGGTCACTATTTGCCAGACTCTACTTGACAGTACCTAACAACAACAACCCTTAAAGAGTTACCAAGACAACTAAAATCCCACAGGACTTAGCACACTACCAGACACAATTCAGTTTTAAGTAAATGCACATTACTGTTATTGACACTAACATTTTCCCTCAGTGGAATTATCTTGCATGGAGGAAAAACAAAATTAAATGTTTTTTCATTATTTTCAGGTTTTTTAAAAGTATCTTACATGTGTTGTCCCCCATTTTTCTGTCAGTTTGCCATACTGTGGGGGCTTCTGTGTTACCAGGATGCCAAAAGCTATGCCACTGGTATTTCAGATACCTGCAGGGCAGCCCATGGGGGACAGGCTTCATCTGAGCTTCCAGACTAAGACAGGCTAGGGAAGACCCAGCAGCCCACTCCTGAAAAAATTAGCCATTAAAAACTCTACGAATAGCAGATAAACAATATCAGATTTAGTGCCAAAAAATGAGCCCCCACTCCTGTTGGAAGGCACTCAAAAGACTACTGGGGAAGAGTTGATTACTCAAAGTAGAGGTGACCTTAATGACAGGAATAGACTAAAATCTGAGGGAAATTCATTTGCTAATATGGCATGATTCAAAATAACAATAAAAAACTGTAAACATACATAAATAATTAGAATATGGAATTACATAGTATGAATCTAGGGAAATTAGACAGCACCAACTTGGAAGGGGAGCACATAAATATTGACATTCTAGGCATTTGTGAGCTAAAATGGAGTGGTATGAGCCATTTTAAATCAGATGATCATATGGTCTAATGCCAGGCAAGACAACTAGAGAAATGAGGTTGCATTCATCATCAAAAAAGACATCTCAAGATTTGTCCTCAAGTACAACAATGTCAGTGATAGAATAATATCCATACCTAGAAGGAAGGCCAGTTAATATGACTATTATTCAAATTTACTCACCCACCACTAAGGCCACAAATGAAAAAAAGGAAGATTTTTACCAGCTTCTATAGGCTTAAATTGACAGAACATGCATTCAGGATGCATTGATAATTACTGGTGACTGGAATCTAAAAGTTAGAAACAAACAAGGCGGCTCAGTAGTTGGAAAATTTGGCCTTGGTGACAGAAAGGATGCTGGAAATGGCATGATAAAATTTTATCAGACTGACTTTTTCATTGCAAATAAATATTTTAACCAACATACATGGTGACTACACACATGGAAATCACCAGATGGAACATACAGGAACAAAATTGACTATATTTGTGTAAAGATACAATGAAAAAGCTCAATATCTAAAGTCAGAACAAGATCAAGTACTGACTGTGGATCAAACCACCACATGCTCATATACAAGTTCAAACTGAAAATAAAGAAAACTAGAAAAAGTGTACAAGGGCTAAGGTATCACCTTGCATATATCCCATCTGAGTTCAGAGATCATTTCAAGAACAGATTTGACGCCTTAGACACTAATGATAGAAGATGAGTTGTGTCATGACATTAAAGACATCATTCATGAGGAAAGCTAAATATTATTAAAAAGACAGAAAAAAGACCAAATTACATGTCAAAAGAGACTCTGAAACTTGCCCTTCAATGACAAGCAGCTAAAGTAAAAGAAAGACCTAATGAAGTTAAAGAACTAAGTAGAAGATTTCAAAGGGTGGCTCAAGAAGATAAAATCAAATATAGTTTCATGTGCAAAGAACTGGAGATAGAAAACCAAGGGGAAGAACATGCTCTGTTTTTCTCTGGCCTAAAGATTTGAAGAAAAAATTCAAGCCTTGAGTGACAATGGTGAAAGATTCTACAGGGAAAATATTAAATGATGCAGGAAACAGCAAAGGAAGATGGAAGGAATACACAGAGTCATCATACCAAAAAGAATTGGTGGATGACCAAGCATTTCAAGAAGATGCATATGATCAGGAACCAATGCTACTGAAAGATAAAGTGGAAGATGTGTTGATGGAATTGGTGAAAAATAAGGCTCCAGGAATTGATGGAATACCAATAGAGATGTTTCAACAAACACATGCAGCAATGGAGGTGCTCACTTTTTTATGTCAAGAGATTTGGAAAACAGTTAACTGGCCAACTGACTAGAAAATATCCATATTCCCTGCCTATTCCAAAGAAAGGGGATCCAACAGAATGAGAACATTATCAGATGACATCATTAATATCATATGCAATTATAATTTTGCTAAAGATCATTCAAAAGTGACTGAAGCAGCATATTGACAGGGAACTGCCTGAAAATCAAGCTGGATGCAGAAGAGGGCATGTAACCATTGACAATATTGCTGATGTTGGATGAATATTAGCTAAAGCAGAGAAAATGAGACATAGGTCTGTTTTATTGACCATGCAAAGGCATTTGACCATGTGGATCACATCAAATTGTGGATCCCATCAAATTATGAATAACATTGCAAAGAATGGTAATACCAGAGCACTTAAATTGTACTTATGAGGAACCTGTACATGGACCAGGAGGTAGTCATTTGAACGGAACAAGGAAACACTACTTGGTTTAAAGTCAGGGAATGTGTGTATCATTGCTGTATCCTTTCAGCATACCTTTTTAATCTTTGTGCTGAAGAAATAATCCAAGAAACTGGACTTTATGAAGACACGTGGTATCAGGATTGGAGGAAGACTCATTAACACCTGCATTATGAGAATAACACAACTTTGCTTGATGAAAGTGAGGAAGATTTGAAATATTTACTGATGAAAATGAAGAACAAAGCCTTCAGTATGGATTATGACTCAACATTAACAAAAAAATCCTTACAACTGGGTCAGTATGTAGCTTAATGATAAATGGAGAAATGATTCAAGGTTGTTCAAGAGTTTACTTGGTTCTACAATCAACATCCACAGAAGCAGCAGTCAAGAAATCAAAAGGCACATTGCATCAGGAAAAGCTGCTGCAAAAGACCTCTTTACAATGTTGAAAAGCAAAGATATCACATTGAAGACCAAGGTGTACCTGATTCCTGCCATGCTATTTCCTGTCATGTCATATGCTTGTGAATGCTGGACAGTGAATAAGGGAGACAGGAGAATTGATGCTTTTGAATTATGGTGCTGGAGACAAATATTGAGTATACCACAGACTGCCAAAAAACCCAAAAGATCCATCCTAGAGCAAATGCAATTGGAGTGCTCCTTGTAAGCAAGAATAGCTACACCACATCTTAGATATTTTGGAAATGTTGTCAGAAAAGGCCAATCCCTGGAGAAAGATATCATATTTGGGAGAGTGGTGGGTCAAAGAAAAAAAAGGAAGACTCTCAACTAGATGGATTGACACAGTGGCTGCAACAATGGGCTTAAGCATAAAAAAGTAACTGGGCATGGCAGTATTAGGGAATGTTTCATTCTGTTGTATATAGGGTGGCTATGAGTTGGACCTGACTTCAGAGCATCTAACAACAGGTCCTACTCATAATGATGCTATATACAACAGAAAGAAATAATCCCAGACGGTGTGCCATATCTAGCATTTTGTCAATGCTTGTCTGCTACTCATAGTGTTTGTAATGGCTGACTTTTTCAGGCAGGCTGAAACAGGCTGCCATGTCCTTCTGCCATTTTTGCTGTGCTGGGGATCTAACCCAAGGCCTCAGAACACATACAGCAAGTGCTCTACTAACTGAGCTAAACCACAGCCCGGATCTAGCACATGTTGTTGTTGTCGGGCGCCGCCAAGGAGAGTTTAACTCATAGCCGTCCTTCGTAGGACAGAACAAAACACTCTCTAACACTGTGCCATGCCTGGTACTATGCCAGTGCTTCTCTGCTGTTCATAGGGTTTTGAATAGCTGATTATTTCAGAATTGTTTTGGGAGTAGGCTTCTGAGTCCTTTTCCCATTTTTGTGGTGTTGATGATTGAACCCAGGGCTTCAGTGCCAGCAAAGGAAGCACTCTACCAACTGAGCTAAACCCCAACCTGTCATAGTAGGTATTTAATATATATTTTAAATACATGGGTAAAAATCATTTTGTAACTATTTTTCCTATTAAGTGTAGGGGCTTTTTGTGTGTGTGTGTGAAAACACACCAAGCACATTTAAAGTTGTCTTTTATTAGTCTGCCTGCAGCCATAGTCCCGTGGCATCCAACCCCGTCTGATCTCAGAAGCTAAGCAGGGTCAGGCCTGGTTAGTACTTGGGTGGGAGACCACCTGGGAACACCAGGTGCTGTAAGGTTGGGAGACGGTCCTGGCAACCCACTCCCAAAAATCAATCTGCCATTGAAAACCCTATGAACAGCAGAGAAGCACTGACAATAGTGATTCACCTGTTATACATAGGGGTCACTATGAGTCGGATACCGACTTGAGGGCACCTAACAACAACATTTACTAGTCTATTACCAGTCACTGTGAGTAAACAAAATTTATGCATGTATTTGTTTGTTTATTTCATAGTGCTTGGGGGGTAAGCCCAGGGCCTTGCACATTGTGAGTGCTCTAACACTGGACTATGATCTCTGTCCATTTTTTATTCTGAATCAGGGTCTCACTAAGATACACAGTTGGTCTCTGGTCTCAAACTCTTGATCCTCCTGTCTCTGCTTCCTGAGTTAGTGGGGTTACAGACACAACCCCCACACTGGCTTGGATTTACTTTTAAACTTGTGGTTTTCTTCACAGGAGGTGTATATCTGTAATATTGTCACCTTTTAAAAATTTTTAGAGCAATTAACAGCTTTTATTCAAAATATATTATTTTGCTTAAAGGTGGAAAAAATTCACCCTGCTGAGATGCTACAATATTTTTTGGTGGTGAAACTCCCAGGAATATTTTTCATGGGTCTTACCAGTAGGTGGAATATTTCCTCACATGTCCACCCACTAAAGTGTCACTTGTTTCTAAATAAATTCTGTGTTTACATTTTGAAAAGAATATGCTCATCTATCATTCTTTTAAGATTTGGGGAGGAAGATGCAAAAGTCAGCAAGATTCATCCCTGGCAGTCATGATTTAGAACATATTGCAACAATCAAATTTGACATTGTTAACAATCTATCTGGCTCAACCTTAATTCTGATATACTGACAAGTGAAAATCCAGTGATGCAGAAACACAGTGAGCAGATTCTTTAATGTTTCAAATGTTCAATGAAGCTTCTTCCCAAACGATTTCAAGTTCAGTCTGTGCCTCAGCTCCATCTTGGGATAATATCTTTCACAGGTTTTCAACTTTGTTTTGTTATTGTGCAAGAGTAAGTCAGGAGCTAAAAGGATTTAAATTGATCTATGTGTCTGTATGTTTGTACATATCTATGTTAACATTTTTTTCTGTCAAAATATCTTTAGTAAAATCTCAATGATGTGTTTTTTTTAAATTATGATACATGTAGTGTCTTGGTTGAAATGCTACTTTTTGTTAATGGGTGAAAAATTTTCCAAGAAAATTTATCTTCCACAGTGACTCTCAAACTTGGTGTAATGGAAAGAATTACTGAGTTCAGAAGTTGTGATGCTGAGGTTAGACTACAATCCCATTAAATCCATGAGTACTGGAAATCAGTCATATGTATTTTCGCAAGCTTTCTCCCAAGTTGATTATGCAGCCAGGTTTGGGACCAGTGACCTACACTGGCTGCTCAAAGAGGAGTCCATGAGTCAACAGGTTCACCTGGGAGCCTGTCAGATAGCTGATCCCTGGGTCCCTTTCTAGACCCACTGATTCAGAATCTGATCTAGACCAATGCTTCCTAAACTTTAATGTTCTTTCTGACGACCTAAAGTTTCTTGTTAAAGCGGACATTCAAATTCAGTTTTTTAGCTGTGGGGACTGAGGCTCTGCACTTCTAAGGAGCTCTCAGAGGCTACCCATGCTGCTGGCTGGGAAATCCTTACTTGAGTAACAAGGATGTATCGACTGTCTACTATAGTGATCCTCTTTGGGGTGGAGGGACAGAAGGGATATGTTAAAAACACAATAATCATATCTGCCCATTTAACAAGGATAATAGAAATACTGCTTTTAGGCCAACTGCTACTTGATGATAGGCCAAGAGCTTTTTGGCCAAACTCTATGAGGTAGCACTGTGATAAATTATATTTTAAAAAATAAATTGAGGCTCAGAGAGAGGAAGGGTATGGCTCAAACCTGAGTACCTGGGTCTGTGATTCCAGGACAAACATTTGCCTGCTACATGAAAGGCTCTCAGACTTCATGGTGATTGTGAGTCAACTTGTGTGCTCACTACACAGTAAAATTATGAGCAATTCTGACTCGGAGTGGAAGAAAGAGGACCTAAGAATCTATTATCACCCCAAGAAATGGTCTAAGTCCATTCTTAAGTTTCAAATGATGACTTATAAGCAACAGGGCAGTTATATAAAGTGATCCACAATGAATGTGCCAGATAACCCTGGAGTTACTTTATTAGGTCTGGTATTATGTTGTTAATGTCATGTACTTACAGTAACAAAATATATCACTGAAATGAATTTCTCAAAGAGTAAGCTTCTTAAGTATTTTAATAAATGAGGAGACACCATCACTGTGCTTAGGATTTAGGCTTAGAGAACAAATGTGATATATAGCATATCCATGAAAGCTCCTTTCAGAGGAGACAGATATAAATCCATGGATTAAATAGTAATACATGGTGGCATATGCTAGATGCCAAATGAGCAATAGAAGCAGTGCTCATAACAATAGTAGCTACCACTTACTGAATGCCTGTTATGTGGTAGATGTTTTATATAAAGTGCCTCATTTGATAGTGACAATTTATGTAAAGTTATAATTAATAATCCTATTTTACAGATAAGGAAAGAGGAGCTTAAGGAGTTATGTGATTTCCCAAGGACTCAGTGATATAAAATACAAAACTGGAATCCCAAGACTAGGCCTGTGTGATGCCAAATGCAATGCTATTTCTATAATGCCTTATTGCCTCTCCTATACCACACTACTTCCTCTGTATTTCTGGAAGTCAGTAAAGGAAAACATACAGCAACAGAGAAGCTACATGTGGAGATTTTATATGAACTGTTTTTACAAAGACTGCTTGGATCTAGGTAAAGTAGAGGAGGGACAGGAAGAGGAATTTCTATCAGGAAAAGAGAATGAGCAGATAGCAGTATCAGGAAGCATGGGGGAGTTCAAGGTTGATAGAAATAGTTTGTCTGGGGAGATTTGAGGGTCAAGGATGTTATCGTTTTTGTTAGGAGATGTCAAGTCGGGTCTGACTCATAATGACCCTATCTATATACAATAGAATGAAACAATCCTCAACACTGTGCCATGCCTGGCACTATGTCAGTGCTTCTCTGCTATTTATAGAGTGCAATGGATAATTGTTTCTGGAGTGGGATGCCATGTCCTTCTCTCCTATAGTCAATTATGAAAGACTTTAAAAATCAATCTTAGGCACCCTGGTCTAAAAGCGGTGGTCTCACAAAAGTTTTCTGGGGAGGTAGAGTAGTAATGTCAGTGGAATTTTCATAAAATGAGTAAGACTCCAATGTGATGAATGGTTTGATGAAGGAAGGAGTTTATGAACTATTTTAATAAACTACGTTTAAAGCCATGAGAATCTAATCTAAAACAGTGGCAATAGGACTAGAAAGAAAGGACAGAGACAAGGGATATTTCAAATACAGAAATTGCAAGGAACACATCACCAGTGACACTGAGTAAACATGATATCATCTATAAAATTTTTCAGTAGAGATCCTTACATTTCATCATGCACTGTATTAAGTTCTAAGAACACACACAGAAAATGTAGTATGTGGCAGTAAGAAGCACTTGATTAGATATATGAAAAAGAACGTGACTGAACTCTAAAAACAGTGCCAAATGAAAAAAGACATAAGTGCAATGTATAATATGATATTTATGTAAATTAAAGTCCATTTAATTTTTTACAGTACACACTTTTCAAGAATAAATACAGGTAAAAATACACATTAAGTATGTCAGAGTTGTTACTTATGGAGAAAACGTGGAAATGGAATAGAGAATGGCCGTTAAATGGAACAAATAATTAAATGAGAGAAAGACCTTGCACAGACAATTATAATATACTCTGAATTGAGGAGTATGATTAGTTTAATTATTGGTGGCAGATAGAGTCATCTCCCATTCCCAATTGAAAAGGTGAATGGGATTTTTTGATCATACATTCAAAGGGGTCATAGTCTTATAATAGAAGACAGAATATTCATTAATTCAGTAGATATATTTAACTGCTTCCTATATGCCAAGCACTCTACTTGATCCTAGAAATTTAAAGATAGAGTTTATGGGAGAAAGGAGCACAACATTGTAATAAAATATGAGATATGATCATATTCATTTATCACAGCATTTATGGATGCATTGAAGAGAGTTGAGTGACTTAGACTGAGAAGGTCAATGAAGGCTTCCAAGAGAAGCTACACCTCAACATGATCTTAAAGTATGATGTATTAACTTGCCAGCACTGCCATAACAAAATATCACAGACTGGGAGTCTTCGAAAACAGAAAATAGTATTCTCATAATTCTTGAGGCTACAAATTTGAGGTAGAAGCATTGACACCTTGTTGGTCTCTCCTTGGCTTCTAGATTGCCATCTACCCTCTATTTTCCTTCTATGTGTCTGTGTCCTTATTTTCTTTTAATAAGGACACGGGTCATATGGGATTAGGTACCCATCTTAATTAACTCATTTTAACTTAATTACCTCTTTAAACACTCCAAGTCTCCAAGTCCACTCACATTGCGAGGATATAGAGGTTAGAACTTCAACTTATGAATGTGGAGGGACATGGCTCAGCCAATAACAGATAAGTGGGAATTAACTAGTCAGTTGTTGTTGTTGTTGTTGTTGTTGTTGTTAGGTGCTTTCATGTTGGTGTCCAACACATAGTGACCCTATGTACAACAGGTAAAACACTATTGTCAGTGCTTCCCTGTTATTCATAGGGTTTTCAATGGTTGATTGTTTTTTGGGAGTGGGTTGCTAGGTCCTTCTCCCAAGCTTATAGCACCTGGTATTTCCAGGTGATCTCATATCCAGCTACTAATCAGGCCCTACTCTGCTTAGCTTCCGAGGTCTGGTGGGATTGGACACCACAGTGGTGGAGCTGTAAGCAACTAGTCAGTAGAAAGTTTAAAACATGGAACATCACTAATTTACATCTCATTATGTTGAGTTTGGAGCATTATGGAAGGCAAGTACGGAATAGGTACTTAGGGATGCATGACAAGAGCTCTGGAGTCTGACCATTAAAAAGTAGATAAAGAACAAGAATAAGTGGAATCAGTGGGAGAGGGGGGAATAGATGGTTGGAGAAATCCCAACTCTGTTTGCCTGAATTATGATATGGCATGTTATAGACATCCAGAGGCTTTCCTGAAAAGACTTTTGACAAAAGAAGCAAAAACGAAAGTGTTTTTAAATGTCTTATCATAAAATCAAAGGGCATAAATAGGTGGACATTTGAAACAGAGAAAATTTTGTTGAAAGTATTTGATGAAGTAAAAAGTAGAAAATGTGTTTATAGACTTTTAGAATGAAGATTTATTTATTGAGTATTAGAAATTTTTGGAAATCTGCATTTTCCATAACTGTCTCCAAACTTGAATTGACTTCATTAGACTGACATCTAACAGAAAGATCCTTGAAAGAGACTTTACTTTGTGTCAGAAGAATTTGTTGTGAATTTATCTTACATGAGGTGAGATTAAAAAAAAGTGATTTCTAAAATAAAAAATAATTTACAGTAAAAGACACATTGCTACTAATTCCACTCAAAATACTGCCCCTGGCTTGACACACACTTATCCCGTCATTCTTGCACCTTTCTGATTCTCCAAGTCCTCTTCTGTGTCTTTGGTTTCATCTTTCACTATGACAATGCTGTGTCATACATCACTTCTGGTACAGCAATTTTTCACTAGATACAATACTGTGTGATTTCTGGCTTTTCTCTAAAGTCAAAATGGCCATGAAAGGTAAACATTTTGAATCAATTCAGGCCATTGAGGCTGCCACAACAACACAAGTAAAGATAAGCAAAGAGGACTTCCAGAACTACTTTGGAAAGTGGCAAAAATAGTGGGATAAGTGTGTTCAAAGCCAGGAGGAGTATTTTGTGTGTTTTACTATATTTTTTAAATTTAGATATTCAGAGTATATTTCCATCATGCCTTGTATGTAGACTAAATCTTCTACTATTGACCAGCTACTTTCAAATTATATCATAAATGAATCAATATTAAAGGTAAATTTCAGAATTCAATGTCTTACAACTGGAATATATTTTAATAAGGAAGATTTGGAGATGAGTTCTGTATCTGCTCAGGGTATGTATGCTTCAATGATCCCCTTAATACTAATGGAACAAAAGTTTTTCTTGTTAGGTGCACTCGAGTTGATGTCCAACTCATGATGACCCTATGTACAACAGACAAAATAGTATTTTTAGTACTTCTCTGCTATTTACAGAGTTTGCAATGGTGGATTGAGTTTTTGGAGTGGGTTGCTGGGTCTTTCTCCCAAGCCTACAATACCTGGTGTTCCTAGGTGGTCTCCCATCCAAGGACTAACCAGGCCAACCCTGTTTAGCTTCTGAGACCAGGCAGGATTGAATGCTAGGGTGCTATAGCTTAAACATAATTCTTGAGCCTACCAAAAAGTTGAATTACAAAGGCCAATAAGCCCTGCCAAGGAGACATGGGACACACAAAGTAGTTCACCTGTGGCAGAACAAAGGAAGAAAATATGACAACCACTAAAGTAAAAATTAATAATAGTAACTGGAATTTTGTTGACATCTGAAAGATCTAATTCCCTGACTTCCTCCCCCGAATATTTTCACAACATAATCCTCAGAGTCTGTGGCCATGTAATATAGCAAATGAGCATTATGGTTACAGATACTACCAAGCTTGCTAATCAGC
>VMDO01025486.1:14533-28243 GCA_007922755.1 Pedetes capensis
TTTCTTTTTTTTTTTTTTTTTTTGGTACGGGGTGGCTAAACCTAGGGCCTCATGAATACTTTGGAAGTACTTTACCATTGAGCTGCACTGCCATACTCTTTATTTATTTATTTATTCATTTATTTAATCTTGAGACAGGGTCTCACTAAGTTACACAGACCTCTGGCCTCAAACTTATAATCCTCCTGCCTCAACCTCCCAAGTCCCTGGAATTATAGGCTTCTTATTTTAGGGGAAGGAGATCTCAGATTTTTGATCTTCAAAACTGTAAGATATTAAATTTGTATTATTTTAAACCACTTAGATGACCCATTTGAAAAGTAAAGATGTCACACTGAAGACAAAGTTGCTCCTGACCTATGCCATGGTATTTTTAGTCACATATATGCTTGTGAGAGCTGGACAATGCATAAGGGAGATAGGGGAAGAATTGATGCTTTTGAATTATGGTGCTGAAGATGAATATTGAATATACTATGGACTGCCAAAAGAACCAATAGATCCATCCTAGAAGTGCAACCAGAGTGCTCCTTGGAAGCAAGGATGGCTAGACTGCATCTGATGTATTTTGGTCATGTTGTTAGGAGGAACCAATCACTGGAGGAGGACATCCTGTTTGGGAGAGTGACAGGTGAATGAAAAAAAGGAAGACCTTCAACTAATTGGATTGATACAGTGTCTGCAACAATTGCCTTAAACATAAAAAGATCATATGCATGGCAGAGTGTCGAGTAGTGTTTTATTCTGTTTTACACAGGGTTTCTATGAATGTGACCCAACTCAAAGGCACCTAACAATGTTGTACAACCCTTGCCTTCAAAGAAGTTAGATCAGGTTGAGGAAGGGGACAAACCAGTAGCTATTATTAGGTGACAAATGTTGAGATGTGAATAAGGCAAGGCACTTTGGAATCCTAAAATGTACAGACATCCATACTCGGTTTTGGAGTGTCAAGGGAAACATTCCAGAGGAATTTAGGTGTACAACTATACAAGATGAGGGTAAGCAGGTAACTAATATAGCGGGATAGGTAAGAGAACTGACTTGTAGTTAGACAAAACAAAATAAAATACAAGACCAGCATGAATAGAAGCCTAATAAGAAGAGATAAATTGTGGGGCATGTTTAAGAAACTCCAGGTGGCTCATAATGGCTGGTATAGAGTTGGGAATTGGGGAACTGAAAGTCAGGAGGATGGACCAAGCTGGATAGAGTAAATGGTGGATCAAGCCCTGCTGAGTACAGACTCTACTTTGCAAGCAGTTAATAGTTATGGGAAGGCGTTAAGCAGAGAAATACAATTTATGACCTTGAAAGTGTGGAGAATAAACTGGATAGAGATTGGGAGAAAGCAGAAAAGTCAGTGAGGAGGCTAGTGAAATTCTCCATGGTGGCCTATGAACATGGCAGCCTAAAACAAAGTAGTAATATTTAGGATAGAGAGGTTAGTATCATATCAAAGGAGATACATTATGTACATACACACATGCATACACACACACAAGCACACGCATTTAGTAAAGTAATGAAACTATATTTTGTCAATTATTCTGGCAGTTTTAACTTTATATCGTGCAAAATTAAGTATATGTTTAAGTCTTTTTTGGTATGTTTGCCTGTGTTGTTAAGGAACACATTGAATCTCTTAAATTTTCTTCTGAGATGTTTATTCATTTGTCTTTTGCATTTTAAGCTTTTGCTGATCTGGAATTTGATTTTATTTGAGATGTGGGATGGGATTTAATTTTACTGTTTTCCAGATGGCTAGTTGTCTGGTGCCATTTATTAAGTGAACCACTCTTTTCTCATTCTAACATATTAAATCTTCTCATGTACAAACAGATTTATTTCATCAAAATGCCATCATTTTTCTCCTCTTCCAATGTGTATACTAATAATTTTATTTTCATATCTAACAGCACTTGCTAGAATCTCCAAGATAATACTACATAGCAGTTGTGATAAGCATACTTATTTAATTTCTGATTTTAGTTGAAATGTTTTTAATCTTTCACCATTTAGTACAAGCTTTCCTTCTGGTTTCTGTATAAAAGCTTTTATTATATTTGAGCCATTTATTTATATCCCTGTTTCAGTGAAAATTTTTACTAAAATTGTCAAGTCTCAAAAAAATAAAAATAAACCACTATGACATGGTAATTTGTAGCTTCAGTCATCGGAAACTAGTACACCTCCTATAGGTTAGTATGACAGGTTAGAATCTTGAAACCTCATGCCCAGGAACATTCCACATACATTCATACGTTTTTTTCCACAGATTTCCACTATAGGTTCATTAAAACTTGGGGAAATGGCAGGAGATCTATAAGTGTCTCCCTTAGTGGGATAACTCTATAGGTCCTTACAAGGTTTGTATATAGCAGAACTTCAAATAACTCATTGTTCCCGGCAATTGTATAAGTATAAAATGGTGACAGGCTGCTGCTGGGGGCAGATACAAAACATGCTCTTGTCATGACCATTCCAAATAGGAAGCAAAAGTCAATGGGTTCAAGGGATAGAGAAAGAGTTTTGCTTCTGCTCCTGACATAAATCTACTTTGACATAAAGAAAAAAAGTATTCATTAATGGGAATAAGGTAGGACTTCCTCCTGTTAGTCCAGGTATAGTTGGCTGCTACTAAAGCAAAAGTACAGAACTCAATCTCTATGCTCCACACAGACACAAGAAAAAGTTCTCAGCTGCTAGAAAAGATATGAAAACTGACTCACAATCAGTATCCTTTACTGAGACAGACAAAGCCTGCTACCATGGAAAAAGGCCAAGAACCTTGTCATGTCCACCATTCTTCCATCAATACATGGCAGGGTCCAGCTGCCACCAAAAAGAACATAAAGAACATAAAAATCCCTCTCTCTCTTTATATTATGGAATCAAAAAAATCAGAGTTCCTTTCCAGAAAAGAAAAGGCAATAACTTCAAGAAATACTCACTTGTGAGATTTAGGCACTGAAGGTTTACAAAGAGGCAGAAGAACCAAGGAAAGAACTAAGAAACCTCTATGTCATCACTAGGAACTTTTCACCAACTGATGATTACCTGTAGTTTACCACTGTGGGATTACCAAGAGCTCACATAGAGGTTCCCCAGAGTGTCTGTTGAAAGCTAAAAGTATAGCAGGTTGAAGAATACTGAGGACAATCTCCTAGCACTTGAGGTCTCAACCAAAGAGTTAGGTAGAGTAGAGTCATAAACGGAGAAACTGGAAACCTGCAGAATGAACAAGGTAACCATGGCAACAATTAAACTCAAACACCATTCCCCTACTAATTGGCTTGGTGCAACCATTATGTTAATAATCTAAGAGAAGAAAATATTCTCACTTCTTATTTTAAACAAAATTTATCCTAGAATTCTTGTTTTAGAAATTTTGTCTGGCCTTCACTAAAATGTTAACACACACACACACACACACACACACACTCACCCCAAGTAAAAACTATCCCATGTCCAAGAGATAAAATAATTGATAGAGAACCAGACTCAGAGATCATTGAAATTATTAGAAAGAGCTTTTAAAATTGTGACAATTAAAATAATGATAAATATGATTTAAAGATGTAGTGACAGTGGTAAAAAAACAGACACAAGGGGACATTTAGTAGAGAAATTAAAACTATATTTTGCAAAAAGGGCTAAATTCAAATTCCAACAATAAAAATTACCATCTATATGCCAATAAATTGTACAACTTAAATAAAAGACAAAGTCCTTTAAAGATAAAATTTTAAAAGCTCTCTTTAGAAGAAATAAAAACATTAATAATCCTATGTCTTTTAAGAAAAGGAATTTGTTGTGAAAAATATTTCCATAAAGAAAATATTAATTCTACATGGCTTCACTGGAGAAGGAACAAATATTTAGGGAAGAAACAACAAAAATTATAGTCAAATCCTTCTACAAAATTGAAAAGGAAAAGAAGCTACCCAACTCATTTTACAGGGCCAGCATTACCCATTAGCAAAACTAGATGAAAAGATGAAAACCTCATAAGGGGAAAACAAACAAACAACAACAACAACAACTAAACCCCCTACAAACTGATATCTCCCATAAATGAAGATCTAAGTATCTCTGAAAAGCTCTTATCAAGTTTAATCTAGCCATATATAAAAAGAATACACTACAGTTTGAATCTAAAATATCCCACAAAGTTCATGTGTTTGAATGTTTCCTACCCAATGGGTACTGCTGTGCTGGGGATTTATGGAACTTTGGGAAGTGGGATCTAGCTCTGTGTAAGTGGTCCACTGGAGGCTGGCCTTTGGAAAGTTTATCCTGGACACAGTTCCAGCAGCTCTCTGCTCCTGATTTGCCAAAATGTGAGCTTCTTTGCCACAGTCCCACTATGCCTACCCTGCATCATACATCCCACCATTATGGACTGACATCTTCTAAATGTGAGCCCAAATAAATTGTTTCTGCAATAAGTTTATTTCAGTCAGTTTCTATGGCACAGCAATGCACCAGCTGACCAATACAGAATAGTAAGTACATGATAGCCAAGTGGGATTTATTAAATACATAAATATAAGGTTGCTTGAGCAATCTTATATTGTTTGGTAACATCAATCTGTGTATTTTTCTCTATTAACAAACTAAAATAGAAAAGTCCTATGAGCATTTCAACAGATGCAGGAAAGGCATCTGAAAAAATGTAATATGACTGCATAGTGTAAAAATATTGCAGCAAACTAGGAATGGAAGGAATTTTATAAAAGAGGACAGCTACAAAAAAGTCAAGTAATAATTTAAGTAATGGTCAGTGCTTTCCATTCAAGATTTAAAACAATGCAAATACACTGACTTTTAATATTCCATTCAATATCACAATAAGCCTAGAAAAAAGAATGAAAGAAAAATTGATATAAAAGGAATTACCCAAACTGTCTTTACATAAACCTAAGTGTCCATGTTGAAATTCTCAAGGAACCTATTAAAAGGATACCAAAACCAACAAATGAGTTAAGAAATGTCAAATGATACAAGGCATTTAAATATGCTAGTAATCAACAAGTTTTTTGACATGTAATTTGGTCTTTCCTTTTTTTCCTGTCTTTTTAATAGCATTTTGCTATTAAATTCATGAGTACTTTGCTCATGAATGATGTCTTAGATGTCATGTCACAACTCATCTGGTCTTGGATCATTACTGTCTAGTACATCACACCTGTTCTTGAGGAGGTTTCTACACACAGGTGGAATACACTCAAAGTCATACCTTAACTCTCATACACTTGTTCTAATTTTCTTCAGTTTCAGCTTGAACTTGCATATGAACAGATGATGGTCAGGTCTATAATCAGCACCTGGTCTTGTTCAGATTTCTGATATTGAGCCTTTCCTTTCTGTCTTTACACAAATGTGGTCAATTTGGTTCCTATATGTTCCATCTGGCGATTTCCATGTATGTAGTCATCTTGGTTAAAAAGTGTATTTGCAATGAAAAACTCATTGGTCTGACAAAATTCTATCATGCCATTTCCAGCATCCTTTCTGTCACCAAGGCTAAATTTTCCAACTACTGAGCCTTCTTCTTTGTTTCTAACTTTTGCATTTCAGTCACTAGTAATTATTAGTGCATCTTGATTGCATAGTCCATCAATTTAAGCCTGCAGAAGCTGGAAAGAATCTTCCCTTTCTTCACTTATAGCCTTAGTAGTAGGTGCATAAATTTGAATAATAGTCATCTTAACTGGCCTTCCTTTAGGCATACAGATATTATTCTATCATTGACAGCATTGTACTTTGGGACAGATCTTGAAATGTCCTTTTTGATGATGAATATAACCCAATTTCTCTTTATTCTTTCATTCCCAGCACAGTAGATCATATGATTATCTGATTCAAAATGGCCCATACCAGTCAATTTTAGCCCACTAATGCTTATAATGTCAATGTTTATATGCTCAATTTCCCTTTTGACAATTTTTAGTTTTCCTAGATTCATACTATGTACATTCCACATTTCAATTATTAATGGAGGTTTACAGTTGTTTTTTGCCTTTTCAGTCATGTCACCTCAGCCAATGGAGGTCCCTGGGGCTTTACTCCATTCCCATCATCAATATCAACTCTACTTTGAGTAGGTAACTCTTCACCAGTCATCTTCTGAGGGTCTTCCAGCCTGGGAGGCTCATTTTCCAACACTATATCTGAGAGTGTATCTCTGCTATTCATAGGGCTTCCAATGGCTAATTGTTTGATTTCAAATGGTAGCTTGAGAAGACAAAAGAAAATATTATAATGACATAGGTTAAGAGCTGGAGATAGAACACTAAAAAGGGAGAACACACTATTTTTCTCCAGATTAAAGAATTAAAGAAAAAATTCAAGCCTCAAGTGATGATAGTGAAGGATTCTATAAGGAAAATATTAAACAATGCAAGGAACATCAAAATAAGATAGACAGAATACACAATTATATCAAAATGAATTGGTGGATGACCAAGCATATTTAAGAGTTTGAACATGATCCGGAATCAATGGTACTGAAAGAAGAATGAGAAACACCCTTGAAGGCATTAGCAAAACACAAAGCTTCAAGATTTGATGGAATACCAATTGAGATATATCAGTAAACATATATGGCACTGGGGTTGCTCATTTGTCTATGCAAAAAGATTTGGAAAACAGCTACTTGGCCAACTGACTAGAAAATTTCCATTTTTGTGCCTTCCCAAGAAGGTGGATCAAAGTAAATGTGAAAAATATCAAATATCATTAATATCTCATATAGGTATAACTTTGCTAAAAGTGATTGCAGTGTTATATTGCCAGGGAACTGCCAGAAAATCAAGCTGGATTCAGAAGAAGGCATGGAACCAGTGACATCATTGATGATGTAAGCTGGATATTAGCTGAAAGCAGAGAGTACCAGAAAGATGTCTATCTATGTTTTATTGACTATGCAAAGGCATTTAATATGTGGATCACAACAAATTATGGACACTATTGCAAAGAATAGGATTACCAGAGCACTTAATTGTACTCATGAAGAATCTCTACATGGACAAGGAGGCAGTCATGCTCACAGAACAAAGAAACATTGCCTGGTTTAAAGTCAAGAATAGTGTGCACCAAGGCTTTATCCTTTCACCATACCTTTTCAATCTCTATCTGAGCAAATAATCCAAGAAATTGAACTTTGTAAAGAATAATGTGGCATCAATATTGGAGGAAGACTAACAACTGGTGTTTTGCAGATGACACTATTTTGCTTGCTGAAAGTGAAGAACATTTGAAATATTTACGATGAAGATCAAAGAACACAACCTACTATATGGTTTGTGTCTCAACATCTAGAAAACAAAAATGTTTACAACTCTATCAGCAAGCAACTTCAAGATAAATGCAGAACAGATCGAGGTTGTTTAAGGTTTTGCTTTACTTAATTCTAGAGTCAACATCCATGGGAGCACCAGTCAAAAAATAAAAAGATGCATTGCATTGGGGAAAGCATTTGCAAAAGACTTCTTTAATCTCTTCAAAAATAAAGATGTCACAGTGAAGACAAATGTGTGCCTGACTCATTTCATGGAATTTTCAGTTGCATCATATGTTTATGAAAACTGGACAATGCATAAGGGAGACAGGGGAAGAATTGATACTTTTGAGTTATGGTAGTACAGACAAATACAGAATATACCACAGAATCCCAAAAGAACCAAGAGATCCATCCTAGAAGTACACAGGGATCCTTGGAAACAAGGATGGCTAGACTTCCTCTGACATATTTTGGTCATGTTGTCAGGAGGGACCAATTCCTAGAGAAGGACATTGTATTTGGGACTGTAGCAGATCATCAAAAGAAAAGAAGCCCCTCAACTAGATGGACTGACACAGTGTTTACAACAATGGGCTTACACTTAAAAAAAAATTGTGGCTTGAACAGAGTCAAGGAGTGTATTATTATGTTGTATATAGGGTCACTATGAGTCAGACCTGACTCAATAACACCTAAGAACAACAGTAATCAGTAAAAGGAAATTTAAAAATTTTTAAATCACAAAAATAGCATCATAGATAATGAAATATTATAGGGACAAATTTAATAAAAATGTGCTAAATCTATGCAATGGAAATTAGAAAACCACTCTGAGAGAAGTTACAAAATACCTACATGAATGGATCAAAATTGGTCTGTACATTCAAGCCAATCTCAATAAAAATACTTAGTAGAATTTTGGCAAAAAGAAAATCAATGAACTAGTTCTAATTTTTACAAAATTTAAGTATAATCTAAATATGGGTAAAATTATTAAATCTCTAAATGAAAACACAAAAGAAAATATTTGTGACTTTGGCTTTCAAAAAATTTCCTACATTGGACACAAATAACACAACCATAAAGGAAAAACTGGTAAATAGAATTTTACCAAAATTAAATTCTCTTCTTCAAAAAATATTAAGAAAACACCACTCATCTTTTCTTCTAGTAATTTTAAGATTTCTGGTGTTAGCCGGGCATGGTGGCACATGCCTATATTCTTAGCAGCTTGGGAGTCGGAGGCAGGAGGATTGCAAGTTGGATACCAGAGGCAGTCTGCATAACTTAGAGAGACCCTGTCTCAAAAAGTAAAAAAAAAGAAAAAAAAGGGGGTGGGGGTGCAGCTCAGTGGTCCAGCACTTGCAGAGCATGCAAGAGCGAGGCCCTGGGTTCAACCCCCAGTACTGAAAAAAGATTTCTGGTGTTATGTTGAGGTCTTTTATCCATTTGGAGTTGACTCCCACACAAATTGAGAGGTAAGGGTCTGTTCTCATTTTTCTGCAGGTGGAAATTCAAATTTCCCAGCACCATTGGTTGATGCCATTTGTTGTCTTTTCTCCAATTTACATGATTAGCCCCTTTGTCAAAGATCGAGCTGCTCTAGATGCACTGGTGTAACTCTGGCTCTTCAATTTTTTTCCATTGGTCTTCAGGCCTATTTTTGTGCCAGTACTAAGCTGGGTTTGATACTATGGCCCTGTAATATAGTTGAAAGTCAGGGATTGTGATTCCACCTGCACTGGTTTTGCAGCTTATGAGTGATTTGGTTACCATGAATTTTGGGATTATTTATTCTATTTCTGCAAAGTTTGTCATTGGAATTTTAATGAGGATTGCATTAAATTTGTAAATTGGTTTTGGTAGTATAGCCATTTTTACAATATTTATTCTCCCTATCCATGAACATGAAGGTCTTTCCACATTCTTATATCCTCTATGATTTCTTTCTCTAATGTTTTGAAGTTTTCCTTGTAGAGATCTTCAGGGTCTTTGGTTAGATTAATTCCTAAGTATTTAAGTTTTTGGTGGGCTATCATGAAAAGAGTTGTTGTCTTCATTTCTTTCTCTTCCTGCTCACAGGTAGTACAAAGGAAGGCTACTGATTTTTGAGTGTTAATGTCAAATTCCACCATATTGCTGAAGGAGTTAATTAGGTCTAAACATTTTCTAGAGGAGTTTTTGGGGTCCTTTAGTTACATCATGTCCCCCATGAATAAGGATAATTTGACCTCTTCTTTGCCTATCTGTATTCCTTTAATTTCTTTCACTTGTATGATTGCTCTGGCTAGGACTTCAATCACAATATTGAATAAGATAGGTAGGAGTGGACATCCTTGTCTTATTCCTGATCTTAGAGGAAATGGTTTCAATTTTTTTTCATTTAATATGACATTGGCAAGCTGGGCATGGTGGCACATGCCTGTAATACCAGGAACTTGAGAGGCAGAGGCAGGAGGATTGCAAGTTCAAGACCAGAGGCAGTCTTTATAGTTTAGCAAGACCCTGTCTCAAAAAGTAAAAAACAGATTCAGCATGCAGATCAATGGTCCAGCACTTACAAAGCATGCAAGTGCAAGGCCCTGGGTTCAACCTCCAGTACTGAAAAAAAAAAAGTAGTAGCAGCAGAAGAAGAAAATTCAGCATTGGTTATAGGTCTGTCATAAACGGTCTTAATGATATTGAGATATTTCCCTATTAAGCCTATCTTCTCCAGGGTTTTTAATCACAAAAGGGTATTTCACTTTGTCAAGGGCCTTCTCAGCTTTGATCAAGATGATCATGTGGTTCCTGTTTACAAGTCTCTTGAAATGTTGCATTTCATTGGTTACATTTCATACATTGAAACAGCCTTGAATTTGTGGAATAAAGCCCACTTAATCAAGATGTATGATCTTTTTTATGTGTTGCTGAACTTAGTTTACCAGGATTTTGAGAATTTTTGCATCTATGTTCATCAGGGAAATTGGTCTTTGGTTTTCTTTCTTAGATGTGTCCTTGCCTGGTTTATGTATCAGCATGATAGTGATTTCATAGAATGAGGTTGGAAGTGCACCTTACCTTTCTAATTTTTAAAATAGTTTGAGGAGAACAGGTATTAATTCTTCTTTGAAGGTTTGATAGAATTCTACTGTGAATCTGTCAGAACCTCGGACCTTCTTTGTTGGGATGCTATTTATTACCTTCTCTACTTCTGTGTATGTAATGTGTCTGCTTAGATTGTTTATGTTCTCTGTGCTTAATTTTGGTAAATTTTATATGTTGATAAATTTATCCATTTCTTCTGTGATTTTGTTTTTTTGGGAATAACATTTCTCAAAGTATTTCCTGATCATATTCTGGATTTAGATGGTATTGGTGGTCATGATTCCATTCTCATCTCTAACTTTTTCAATTTTGGCCTTTTCTTTCCTTCTTTAAAAGACTCTGGCTGGGGGAGCATCTATTTTATTAGTGTTTTCAAAACACATAGGCATAGAAAAGTATTTCCTTAATAAAACTCCAATTGCTCAGAAAATCACAGTGGGAATAGACAAATTAAATTAAAAAGCTTCTGTGCAGCAAAGGAAATAATCAAGACAGGTAAGGAAGAACACATTAAATGGGAGGAAAATCTTCACATCCTACACATCTAACAGAGGACTAATTTCTAGAATTTACAAAGAACTCAAGAAAGCAAATCCCAAAACATCAAATAACCCAAAACACAAGTGGGCAAAAGAATTGAACAGACAGTTCTCAAAGAAGGACGTTCTTAAGGCTAAGAAGCACATGAAAACATTCTCAATATCCCTATCCATTGTTGTTGCTAGGTGCTAACCAGTCAGTACCTAACTCATAGTGACCATATGTATAACAGACAAAACACTATTGTCAGTGCTTCTCTGATACTCATAGGATTTTTAATGGCAGATTGTTTGCGGGGAGTAGGTTGCCAGGTCCTTCCCCAAAGCCTGCAGCACCTGGTGTACCCAGGCAGTTTCCTATCCAAGTACTAACCAGGCCCGACCCTAATTAGCTTCTGAAATCTGACAGGATCAGACACTACAGGGGTATGGCTGCAGGAGATCCCTATCCATAAGGAAATGCAAATCAAAACAACGCTGAGATTCCACCTAACTCCAATAAGAATGGCCAAGATCAACAAAACCAATAACAACACATGCTGGTGAGGTTGTGGAGAAACACTGTTAGTGGGACTATGTTGGTGGTTCAAACACTTTGGAAATAAATATGGTGATACTGCAGAAAACTAAAAATAGAACTACCATATGAACCAGCTATACCACTGCTAGGAATATATCCAAAGGAGACAAGTCATCATAGCTCAGAGACACCTGTATCTCCATATTCAATGCAGCACTTTTCATAATAGCAAAGATATGGAACAAACAAAGGTGCCCACCAACAGAAGAATAGATTTAAAAAATATGGAACTTATATCCAGTGGAATACTGCTTAGCAATAAAAAAATAATGAATAATGTCATTTGTAGCAAAATGAATGGAACTGGAGAACATTATCTTAAGCAAACAAACACAAGTTCCAAAAGAGAAATACCATATGTTTCCACTCATATGTGGGAGCTCAATCTTACTTAAAGGAGGAAAAATCCTACATGTAATTTGATATATAAAAACAGTTAAACTTAGTGAAGAAAAGACAATATAAAGAGTATAAAGGAGGAGGGAGGGAATTAGCAAAGGGAAGTGAAGATTGTGGAAAGTGGGATTGGAAGGAGGATCAATGTAGAAAGATAAAGGGGGAGAGGATAATCTCAATGTAAATGGCACAGTATCATGAGCACATTGGAAAAAGAGGGGAACATAACCCAAATATGTATGTGAGTTTTACTACATATTAGTCAAAATGTTCCATAAACCTTGTAAGTTGATAAAAATGTAGCTAAAAGTGATATACTAATTGTATCATGGCAAAAGGCCATGTTTTATTCTGTACACCACCATCATTTACGATAAAGGGAGGGTGAAAAAAAAAGAAATAACAACTCAGAAATGGAGGGAAAAAGAAAGGAAAAGAAAATGAAATTGCAAGCCATAGTCAAGAAGTAACACAATGAGCACTGAGCGCGGTGGCACAAGTCTGTAATCCCAGTAGCTCCGGAGGCGGAGGCAGGAGGATCGCAAGTTCGAGACCAGAGGTAGTCTGCATAATTTAGCAAGACCCTGTCTCAAAAAGTAAAAAAATGGGCTGAGGGTGCAGCTCAGTGGTCCAGGACTTGCAGAGCATGCAAGTGTGAGGCCCTGGGTTCAACCCCCAGTACCACAAAAAAAGAAAAGAAAAAAAAAAGTAATACAATGGAAAAATATTTTAAATATTAGAACAAAAAGTCATGTTGAATATATGAAGAACTCATAAAATTCAATAATAAGGCATAAAATCAAGCTAAAATTGAGCAAATGTATGCAGTTTTCATTAAATAAGACATAGAGAAGATAAATGAATACATGAAAATTGACTAACCATCTTAAGAAAAGAGTCTGCATGTAACTCTTAGCTCACTGTGACTGATACATGGTTAATCATCAGGAAAATGTAAATTAAGTTTACATTGATATTCTACCTAACACCCACTAGAATGACTAAGAATTAAAAGATTGACAATACAAAGTGTTGGCAAGGCTATGGATCATCTCAAACTCTCATACTTGCCAAAGTTTTTACAAAAAAAAAATATATCTTGTTTTGCACCTACACATATAAATTTCTTATAAGGTTAAACAGACACTATACATGACAAGTGTATGAGAGCGAAGGTATGAACTAGAATATATCCCACTTGAATTCAGAGACCACCTCAAGAACAGGTTTCATGCATTGGACACAAATAATAGGACACCAAACAAGTTGTGGCATGACATAAAAGATATCATTCAATAAGAAAGCAAAAGGTTATTAAAAAGACAAGAAAAAAAGAAAAGACCAAATTACATGTCAAAAGAGACACTGGAACTTGCCCTTGAATGTCCAGCAGCTAAAGTAAAAGGAAGACATGATGAAGTTAAGGAACTAAACAGAAGATTTCAGAAGGCAGCTCGAGAAGACAAAAACAAATATTATAATGACATGTGCAAGGAGCTGAAGGCAGAAAACCAAAAGGGAAGAACATGCTCTGTGTTTCTCAAGCTTAAGGAGGTGAAGAAAAAAATTCAAGCCTCAAGTGGCAGTAGTGAAAGATTCTACAGGGAAAAATATGAAATGTTGCAGGAAACATCAAAAGAAGATGGGAAGAATACACAGAGTCATTATATAAGAAAGAATTGGTAGATGACCAACCATTCCAAGAGGTTGCATATGAAGAGGAACCAATGGTGTTGAAGGATGAAGTGGAAGCTGCCTTGAAAGAACTGGTGAAACACAAAGCTCCAGGAATTGATGGGATACCAATAGAGATGTTTCAA
>VMDO01025487.1:0-28142 GCA_007922755.1 Pedetes capensis
CATTGGACACTATTCAGTTGATATTTTATGGATACAAAGAATTTTCATTATTGTTAATTTTCTATAACTGCAGTATAATAAAATAGTTCAAAGACAATGTAAGGTGAAGATGAAACAGCTGCACTGTACAGAACAATCGGTAATATATTTTCTCTATTTCAGTTTTTCTCACTTTTCCTTAAAGCATTTGAATATGCAAACGGGATAGTCTTTCCCATTACCATAGAAGAATTTCAACCTTAACATTTGGGATTCTGATAAGTCTCTTATACTGATTATTTTTCTTCTATCAGAAGCATTCCATTTAATAGTTTTAATACATATCTGTTTTTAGTTTTTGTCTTTCTGAAAATGTTATTTTCTTTTATTTAAGAAAAGTATATTTGCCAGGTATAGAATTATAAGCAAGTAGATCATTTTCCAGTACTATTGAACCTAATTACTTTATCAATATCATTTAGAATCGTTCTTCCTCTACTCTCCTTCTGAGACTCTAATTACACATATATGAGAACATTTCTCTATTCCCCACATGTTATATTAAATGTCAGACAGACAATGGACTAATCTGTGTTTCTTGTCTTCTTCTGTCATATGATTCCTTCCCTGCCAAAATATTTATTTTAGGTATTTATCTTTGTGTGTGTGTCTGTGTGTGTATGTGTGTGTTGTTTTATTCTCACATAATTTATTTTTAAATAAAGTACTTACTTTAAAGGTGATTACACTTGATTTGTTTTTCTATAATAGATTAGAATTAATTATAGATAAATATGAATCTGGCTTTTAAAATGCCTATGAATTATTCTTTATAAAAAATTCTAAATGCTTTTAAAAGTTTTCTTTTTTAATCTTATATTTTTTACTTGGTCAGAAAATATTGATCTTGTATAAAAGGACACATAAGTAATTGTTATTTTCAACTCACTGTCTATATGTACATCTTATTGACACTGTATTAAAAGCAATGTTCTTTTTAATTTACTTATGTAAATATGAAAATATAACATATTTCTTTTAATTCTTGGAGTTACGAACATTCAATTTACAGAACCATCTGCAATGTTCTATTCTGACTTAGAGAATCCATGCTGCACGTATATTGACTGAACCCAAAGTTGACAATTTTTATCTGAAATGCCCTCATTGTCAGAAAATGGTATGAGATAAATACACAGTGGTTAGTAAACATTAGCCTTCTTAAAAAGTTTTACAGTTTCTGTTATAAACCTGCACTAATGAGATGAAGTAATTTTACAAATATCTACTTACCCATCTGGATATGATGACTTTTAAAATTACTTTTTATTTTTGCTGTGCCAGAGAGGGAACCTAGAGGGCCTCATGCATGGTGTTAGGCAAGCATTCTGGCACTCTACCTCTAAGCTACATCTCCAGCCCCAATATGATGATTTTGATCACCTAATTGTTCCATGTTTATAACATTTAGCACCTTTAATTACAGATTTAGAAGTATCTTAAGATAAAACATAACATGTAATTACAATTCATTTTCTGGGTGGACATATGTTAATATTTTGTGTTATTTATATTAATATTTTGTTCAGGGGACAGATTTTCAAAGGAATATACATTTTCAATATGAAATTTTATAATAGCCTAATATCCTTTTGAAATGAAATGCAAAACATTTCCTCAAAATGACTAAATCAAAAATGTTAGAATAAAAAAGCACATATGTTTATAATGTACTTATAAAAATAATGACTTAATTATTGGTTTATCAAAATATCTACCCCAGGTCAACTGGGATAAATATAAACAAGAAAGTATAATAGAAAAATTTAAAATGAAGATGACACTAAACTCTCACAAAGTAGAGATTTGACCCAAATTGTAAAATATACCCCAATGTTAACTCATCACCTAGGCTGTTGGTATGTGGGGACATTTTTCTTATTTCACTTGACCTATGATACTCCATTTCTGTTTCCTTCCTCTTGTTCTATCTTTGGCTCCCTGCAGAAGTCCATACTCCACTATGTGAATAAGCTTCTCATCCTAGTCAGCCTTTGAAACTTACAATGGCCTGCCCCATACTCTTCACTTTTTGTGGGTGCATTCCATGCCCTACTTGGCATTAACAACTTCAATAGGACTGCCCTGTCATGCTTGTTGTTAAGTGATGTGGAGTCAGGTCTGATTAAGAGCAACCTTATGTACAACAGAATGAAGTACTACCAGATCCTGTGCCATGTCCACCACTATGGTCAATGTTTCTCTGCTATTCACAGGATTTTTGGATGGATGATATTTTCTGGAGTAGGCTGCCAGGTCCTTCTCCCAAGCTTACAGAACTCAGTATTCCCAGGCTGTCTCATTCAAGAACTAACCAGTTCTGACCCTGCTTAGCCTCTGAGATCAGATTGGATCAGATACCAGAGTGGTATGGCTATAGAGCCCTGTCCTGTAGAAGATTTAATTATCCACTTAATCTCCTGCCTCATATCTTTCTTGGTCTTCTCAGGTTCTGATATAGCAATCTAGGACATCATGTCCCCCTCCAACTCTGCACTCTTGTGTGGCCATACCTAATGTTTTTAGAGCTGAATTACTCTTTATTTCATGATAGCAATATATTAATAACATCCTGATTTTGATGATTATATTTGGGTCATGTAGAACATCATATTTTATAGGAAATACACACTAAAATATGCAAGGGTGATGGCACCATCTTTGGAATGTCATCTCAAGTGATTCAAGAGCAAATAGGTGAGGAATTTGCTAAAGTAGGCAAATAGACTTTGTTGTTATTGTTAGGTGCTGCCCAGTCGCTGGACTCATAGAGACCCTACATACAACAGGCAAAATATTATTGTCAGTGCTTCTCTGCTATTCATAGAGTTTTCAATGGCTGATTGATTTTGGGGAGTGGGTTTCCAGGTCCTTCTTCCAAGCCTACAGTATCTGGTGTTCCCAAGCGGTCTCCCATCCACATACTAACCAGGCCCTACCCTGCTTAGTTTCTGAGATCTGATGGGATCAGATGCCACAGTGCTATGGCTACAGGCTAATAGACTTTAGGCATGATTAAAATGTCATGATAGCAAAAGAAAAAAATTTCTCCAATTCCCAGAGGCATTTTACCTATTATTTATTTTGTGTAGCTTCAGGTCTGGAATAAATGAAAAGTTTCAGATCAGTAAATGTCTTGAGGGGGAAAAAACTGCGGACAAGTTTATCAAAAATTGTTAATTTTATTTATCCATGTAACCATCAAAATCTCTGCTAATCTTTCTTTCCCAGCAGCAAGCATATAACTGGACAAAATTTCAATTTCCAGGTTCTAGCCCTATATATTCAAACAAATTAAGACTGGCTTTTAAAAATTTTTAATGCAACCATAGATAAATAAGCTACAAAATTTTAGTTCATGTCTCCATAGATCTCCCCTCTCCAGAATTTTATGCTTTTTGTTCTTCATTGCTTTAGTATTGTCTCTATGTCTTTAAACATACTAATTTTGTGGAGAAATATTGGCCTCTTAAATTCCTTTTAATAGGAATGATGTTTTACTTGAGTTTACTCATAGTCCTAAAAATAAAAGTCTCAGTTTCTAAAAGTTTTAAATCACATTTATGCCACTTTCCACATATACTGGCTTTCATTTATTTATTTATTTATTCATTTATTGACCAAATCTCACTCTTTAGCCCAAGTTGGCCTTGAACTCAAGATCCTCTTGCCTCAGGCTTCCAAGTGCTAGCATTACAGGTATGGACTACCACATCCAGCTATTTCCATAGGTTTCCTCAGGTTCCTAACATAACACTGCACTATGTAGTATGATATGGTATGAATTAACTGTTTTAAATATCTTGTCTCTTGTACTGATGGGAAATCTTAGAAAAACCAGCAAAATTCGATCTTCATACCATGATACTATAGTAATTTTTAAGGGGTATCTTGGCATTACTTGCATCAAATATACATGTTCAGAGTGAAATAAAAATAAATTAGCTTATATATGCACATCTTATTGGCACTGTATTAAAAGCAATGCTCTTTTTGTATTTTAATTTACTTACATAAATATTATATATCAAATTCATTAATCTCTCCCCTAGGGTTGCCAAATTTGGCAGAAAATACATAAATAAATATAAAGAGCATATCTAGACAATTTTTAATTTCAAGTTGATACAAGAATATTTTTCAGTTCAATTTATATTTTAAAACATAAGTATGTCCCAATTATTGCATGTGGCATACAATATTTTTAAATGTACTTTATTAGAAATTGAAATTTAACTGAGATTCCTATCTATAATCTAACAACTATACTTTTTCCTTAAATTCAGGAACATATTCTAGTCAGAGAATAACAAGTTTTGTAAAGTAATACACATAACAGAAAAAGCTGATGGTTAATAAACCCAAAAGATAGAGATGAACAAGTAGAATAAAAATGGCACAGGACAGAATTCAGTAGGACTGAAAAAACTTTTAGGGTCAATAATTTCTCAGTAATACCCTAGGAAAAAATATAAAAGCTTAGTATATACTGTTAATGAAACACACAAACATTACAATCATAATTTATTTTAGGGCTGTTTAACTGTACAAGTTGTAAGACAAAATCTAATTTGACACAGATGCAAATAAATGAGAACAGAAACTGGGGTGAGGATGAATGGGCAGAAGTAAAAGCAATTCCTGTAAGATTGCAGGGTATTCGTTATCTGAAGTAGTAGCATGAGATACAGTTAAATTAACTGATAGGCATTTTAATAGATCTTTTTATTAGTCATGCTTAGTTACAATGTTTTGGTTTCCTTTAATCTGTTAAATAAAGGTGCTTTGAATCAAATAAGTTTGGACTCCAGGCAAATTTAGGTTAATCCATCAGGATTATTTCTATTTGTAGTGCTGCATTAGCAAGAGACTTTAAAACCAACATCAATGGATTTTTCTGACTTTGAAAGCATATTGGCAAGGATATTTTTCTATATTTTTGAAAAGTTATACTCCTTTAAATACTTTATTTGCTAACAAGTTGGTTTTTTAAATCTCAATTCATTTCTTTTTATGCACTTTTAGATTGCCTGTGGAACATTTCCTAATTATTTTTCTCACTTTTTCAGTTCTACATCCCAACATATCCATACACTACACATTGTGTTGTTAGTGCCATCAAGTCACATCTGACTCGAAGTGACCCTTATAGGGTTTTCAATGGCTGATTGTTTCCGGATTGCCTTGGGTGTGGATTGCCATGTCCTTCTTCCATTTTTGCAGTTCTGGGAATTGAAGTTGGAACCTCAGAGACTGCAGAGTTGTGCTCTCCCAATTTAGCTAAATCCCAGCCCCTATACACTACATATTAAGAAGTAAATGTTCATTCTGGTTTGTTATCAAAATGTATGGGCATCTTCCTTCCTCTCCTCTTGAAAATATATGTTTAATGAAATTCTTTTCACTCTCCCACAGTTTTATGCTTTGCATATTTCATCCAGGGGTATATGACTGTAAGACTTTTAAATCTCTTAAGGTGTAGTTATCACTAATTTTTGTGACAATTTATACAAAATGATTTCATACATATTATGTGTTTTAAGTCTACACCCATAAGTTCTTGGTATCTGATCTCATCAGATATTGGAAGCTGAGCAGGGTCAGGCCTGGCTAGTCCTTGGATGGGATCTGGCTTGGGAATACCAGGTGTGGTTGACTTGGGAGAAGGCCCTGGCAGCCCATTCCCAACATAATCAGCAATTGAAAACCATATGAATAGCAGAGACACACTGACATAGTGCTGGGCATGGAACAGTGCTGGGTAGTATTTCTTTCTGTTGTACTTATGGTCACTATGAGTCAGATCTACTCCATGGCACCTAACAACAAATACGTTTTATAAAAAGAAAGTTTAAAATTGATTATTAGATGAGAAACAGAGCATTACAATTTAAGTGACTTGCTCAAAATCACACAGAGGAAATCAAATTTGAACTTAACAGTAATTTCAAATATCTAGACTTACTCAGAGATATCTGATTACATTGATTGTAGATTCCATGAACAGATTGCTCATTTTAATTTAACCTGAAAT
This sequence comes from Pedetes capensis, assembly GCA_007922755.1. NCBI lineage: Eukaryota > Metazoa > Chordata > Mammalia > Rodentia > Pedetidae > Pedetes > Pedetes capensis. The sequence continues at coordinate 6,074 of VMDO01025487.1, forward strand.
TGGAGTCTCTCTCAAGTTATGTTATGACTTTAAAAGTCATAAATAACTCCATAGAAACAAATCTTTAAGTCTAGATACATTTAGATTTAGCTAGCCTAATTAGGCTAGCCTAATCTAGCCTAGGTACATTTTAGGTTATTATATGCATTAAACAGCTGTGCAAAAATATTATTCTTTAACTCAATTATCTGTTTATTTGCTCATTATCAAACAATACAGTGTATTATATGTGTAAGGTACTTGAATAGTGTACATTTTTATGTTTTAAGAGGGTTCTGTGGAAGAGAGAGGTTAAGGAATGTACTCTGAAAGATACTTCTTTAGCCTTGACAATTTTCTGTCATGTCAAAGCAATCATTCACATACTAGAAGGACAAGCACAAATTTAATAGTAGTGAGAAAAAATAATAGCTGTGTAGGAAACTTTGATGCATTGGAAACGAAGAATCAATCGAATAATTTAAGGCACTCAAGATGAGAAGCTAGGATTCACTTACAGGCCTTCATACTTGTCCCTGAATGGAATTATTCCTCCTTAGCCAACTATGTGCTTCTTTACTTCACCTTTTCCAGGTCAGACCTCTCATATTCTATCAAAATTGTAGCCATTGCCTCCACTGCTTCTACCTCCCTTCTCTATGGCACTCTTTGCTATCTCGCACACTATACACACTTATTTTTATTGTGGTTGTTGTCTCTCTTGATATAAACTCTGTAATGACTTTATTGTCTTTTTATTCACTAATTTTTCCTACAAGACCTTGAAAAGTATCTAGCCTAAAGCAGTTGCTCAGTGATGATGTCTTAAGCAAATTAACAGGGGGAAGGTAGGTGAGAAGATATAAAAATGCAGAACAAACAAACAAAAACCCTTAAAGGAAACAATGGTATTCCATTTAAAATTCCCCAGAGATTCCAAAATAGTTAACCATGAATACTTTTTAACTAGAAGAATGGTCAAGGTTTAAACACCTTCTATTTTCCCCACTGATGAGAATGTATGGTCATGGCCAAACACAACATTCCACGCTGGAAAGATGAGATCAGGAGCATTTTATACAGATGCTCACAGCCTGGGGAAGAGGAAAATTTTCTGTGTACCACATAGCAAGGTAGGAGTTATATTAGGGACTAGAGTGACTAACCAGAAGCACTGGGAAACAGGTCTTATGATTTCAAAGAGCAAGGTACTTTCTCGTTTCCACGTGAGGAGGTGGTTGGCTTATTTCAATAATTCCATGGGCTGGCAACCCACTACTCAGGGATAAGCAGGAACTCTAATAACCATTGGACAAGGATGGCTACCTTATCTGTAGAAAGAGTGGGAGGAGAATTTGCTACTAGGTCATTCTAGGCCCTCTCACTTTTAACACATTTCAAGGCAACATGTATCATTATGCCTTAATTTTAGACCTTCCACGAGCCAATACAGTAAACTTTGTTTTTGTACATATTGTGTGTTTTACCTTCAGAGAAGATGCATTTCAAGGATAGGAGGGGAGAGTAAAACTTAGTGAGATACCAACAACAGTGAATTCCTCATGACCAGTGACAAGCACTGGACTTGTCACAGTACTCTGTTATTAACCTAGACCTGAGGATGAAGGAAATAGAAGAGAAGGAAAAAAAGAAATGTGACATTATATATGTTGTTGTTAAGTGCCATCAAGTCAGGTCTGACTCACAGTGACCCTATGTACAACAGAACAAAACACTCCTCAACACTGTGCTATGCCCAGCACTATGTCAGGGCTTCTCTTCTATTCATTGAGTTTTTAATGTTGATTATTTCGGGAGGGGGCTGCAAGATCTTTCTCCCATTTTTGTAGTGGTGGTGATGTAACACACGGCCTCAGAGCAGGCAGAGCAGCATTCTACCAATTGAGCTAAACCCCAGCCCCGACATTCTTAATAGGAAAAAAAATGTTATTTCATCTATGGTGGAAAAAATAGGTTGTCCTGAGATACCTTATGGTGTTCTTTTAAATACTCATGCTAGAAGGGAATGGACAATTTTTGAAAATTTACGGATGAAAAAGAAAGTCTCACTCATAGATTTTAAACCCTAAATGTCATTTTTCTGCATGAAGATATTACATGTCTGTGTGTGTGTGTGTGTGTGTGTGTGTGTGTGTAATGTATTAGAAATAATGTCTTTTAATCTTTCTAAAGCCTGCCCCACACCACTGTGGTGGCAGATCTTGAAAGATAAGCAGAATTGGGCCTGGTCAGTACTTGGATGAGAGACTGCCAGGAAACACCTGGTGCTGTAGGTGTGGGAGAAGGACCTGGCAACCCATTCCCAAAAAACCATCAGCCATTGAAAATCCTACGAATAGCAGAGAAGCACTGATGATAGTGTTTTATCTGTTGTACGTAAGGTTGCTATGAGTCAGACACCCACCCCATGGCACCTAACAACAACAACAACAAGCTTTCTAAAATATGTACTATTAGGTTGTTGTTGTTAGGTGGCGTTGATTCAAGTCCAACTCATTGCAATTCTCATAGTGTTTTCAATGGCTGACTGTTTTGGGATTGCCTTGGGAGTGGATTGCCATGTCCTTCTCCCATTTTGCGGTGCTGGGACTCGAACTCGGAACCTCAGAGACTGCAGAGCAGTGCTTTACCAACTGAGCTAAATCCCAGCCCAAAATATGTACTAGAAAATATTAGTCCAAACAACAAGCTTAAGAATGGGCAAGGTTTGCTATTAAATAAATATTGAATAATGAAATGAGCTAGATATAGATTAATATCTGCAATTACAAAATAAAGTTCTATAAAAATTGAAGATTTATCATTAAATTACTTGACAAAGAAAAGAAAAATAAACCTAAATATACTATATGAAGCATTTTACCTGGTATACTGTAAATATCTATGTGTAAAACCTTAATTATATATGAATAACAAGCAGATTTAAATGCATATGTAAAATATATGCTTATTATTATATTCAAATATGCATCATTCTATATTATCATTAATATGCATACATAATATAAGCTATAAACATAATATGCACACTTACAAAATAAATGCTTTTCAACATTAATATTTCTTGTTACAGAATCTGGGATTATTTTATTCATTTGTTTTCTATACTTCCTATATTTTGATAAGAAATATATTTTCACTGCCAGGTATGATGGCACACATCTTTAATCCCAGTGATTTTGGAGCTAAGGCAGGAAGATCACAAGTTCAAGGCCACAGACAACCAGTGCAACTTAATGAGAGCCTATCTCAAATTAAAAAAGGGTTGGGAGTGTAGCTACGTGGTAGAGCATTTGGCCCTGGGTTCAATCCTAAGGAAAAATAATAAATCAAAGAAATATTTTCATTTCATATGCAAAAAGTTTATTTGCTTTTTCAAATGAAGTCTGCAAAATTTTTTTAAAACTATCTTTTTTTTTCTTCATCTGCTCTCTTAATTTTTGTTAAATACCCTTCTGCTGGAGTTTTTAAATCTTTCAGAGAGAAGGATCATTTATTATATGTGTGATGAAACTGTTCTTGGTGTAAAGTCAATCTTAGTCTTTTAAGGTTTGATTTGATTTCTTTTGATTGCAAGATCCCAAAGTAGACTCATTTCCCATCTCTATCCCCAAGCCCTGCTAAATACATTATTGTTGTTAGTTGTTATTGAGTCAGTGTCGCACTCATAGTGACCCTACGTACAACAGGAAAAACACTATTGTGCTTCTCTGCTATTTGCAGGGTTTTCAAAGGGTGATTTTTTTTTTGGAGTGGGTTTCTGGGTCCTTCTCCCAAATCTACATCCCAGGTGGTCTCCCATTCAAGTACTAACCAGACCGGACCCTGCATAGATTCTGAGATCTGAGGGGATTGCATGCCACAGTGGTATGGCTGGAGGCCTGCTAAATATATATAACCACAAATTGAAAAATCTGTTTTCAAAGTTACAAGAGGCATTGGCATTACTTATTGGCAGCTGGAGTAACCTTGGGATAATGAAACATTAAGAATAGCATGTATATGCAGTGAGTCAGGATCTTTGACGAATATTCCTTTTCTAAGGACTCTCTTTCTCCCTCTCATCTTTTCTTGTGTGAGTTGATGTTTAGTTCAAAGTTGCCTATTTTAATGAAATGTGTTATTTCTCAGTTCATGAGAAGTGCTTCTCACCATGTGAAGTTCACTGGATTGATGTTTCAATTTTAAAAATAAAAAATTTAAGATAAATGCTTTTTCAAATATTCTTCCTTTTTCCCATCTTCATTTTAATAAAAACCTGTGATTGTAATCAGAGTGACATAACTATAAGATTTTATAAAAATCAATATGCTGTTTAACTAATGAGTAATTTACTTACAGTCATATGATTCCCTTTAAACAAAATAGGAATAAATCTTGCTTAGCAGGATTTGTTTTACGATTTGTTAGATTATTGTAGTTTTTGTTAGGTACCATGGAGTCAAGTGCCACTCATAGTAACCCTCATATTGTTTTCAATGGCTGATTTTCTCAGGATTATTTTAGGAGTGGGCTGCCTTGTCTTTCTCCAATAGAGCGATACTCTACCAACTGAGCTAAATTAGCTATCAACCTAATAATAATTGAAAAAAGCCAATGTATCTCTATTTAGTTACAAATTAGACATGGAACTACACATATAATAGGGCCAAATCAGGTGCAGACACAAAATAAGAAAAGGCATGTCAATATGCAGATGCAAAATGTAAGATTATTTGAGAAACTATTTATTATGTCTCCAATATTTATTAGTATTAGTTGCTAGGTTGACAATTCTAATGGATCTCAAAGCATCCAGGTCCACTGAGTCTCCTGAGAGCTTCCTAGAATCTCTAAACTCACATCTGCTCAGGAAATTGTGATATTCTTTTTACAATTTAACAAAAGGAAATGTCAGAATTTTTGAAAAGGAGAAAGAGTGATATATCCTATATAAATGCACCTTCATATTAAGGTATTCTCCACATAAAGTTATAAAAACAATTACATTCATAACCCATTTGTCCAGGCCAATATTCTCTTGGATACAAGATTTAAACTCTCCCCTTATAAGAGGAAAAGCCAAGTTGAAATTTACCCAGTACCACATCATCCTTACTTATTGCGTCCATAGCAGAATGAGATGCCTCTCTTATCACTCATCATATTCTGAGTCCCCATTCTCATCTGTGTAATGTGTGATGATGGCTGTTTAGAGTCTTCTTCCCTCCCCAACCTCTTATCCCATTCTATTCTCTGGAATGCCTGCCTACTCACTAGGTTTCCCATATTCTCAAACTCATTTCTCCTTTACATTTGTTTCCTGGATGAAATATTTTTCTTCTCTGGATACAACATTTCTTTCAATCCTCCCAATGGGAAGTGGTTACTTTCTTTCTTTCTTTTTGTGGGTTTATCCCTACATGCCCTGTACCTTAAATTTGAAAGCAGGATTTCTCTCCATTATTGCTTTCCATTATTGTTCCCAGATATTTACTGTTTTTTCTGTTTCTAGATTACTCAATGTATAGTTTTCTATTTATTGTATAGTTCTTCTTAGTGATCTTCAATCAAAATTTCAGGCATCATTCATTTTTGGAATGTTGCTAGGAGGCTTATTAGTAGCTAACCCATAGTTCTTCATCTTCTATTCCATTCCTCTCTGTGATAATCCATTAACAATTATATATATCATATTATTTTTCAGTCTCCTAACAATTTTCAACTCCAAAGATTTCTCCTTTTGTTTATCCTATCATAGTCACCACTCATGTGTCTGTCAGTTTTCTGTACTGTGAGGCCTTGAGTGTTGCTATGATGCTGAAAGCTATGCCTTGGGTTTTTCAGATTCCATCAAGGCCACATTGGTGGACAGGTTTCAGCTGAACTTCCAGACTAAGACAGACAGGGGAGAAGGACCCAGCAGCCCACTTCTGAAACAATCAACCATCTAAAACCTTATGAATAACAGAGAAGCTCTTTTAGGTATAGTGTCGGACACTGCACATTGTCAGATAGTGTTTCCTTCTGTTGTACCTAGGGTCACTATGAGTCACAGCCAACTTAACGGCACCTAACAACAACATCATAATCACACTGTGCATATTGTTACCACAAGGTGAGCCATCTCTTGAATCACTAATTCAACACTTCCTACTGTAAGATTTTACAACCATGATAAAGTCAGTTCTTCTGATCTTATAGATGTTGCTTAGGCAACTTTTTTCAGTTCTGTATGACTTTGTTTTCTAATCTGTTAGATGAACAAAATAGCACTTTTTCATAAAGCTGAAGCAAAAATAAATACATACTTATAAAATGCATAAAACATTTGCCAGAATATTGCAAATATATACTAAGTATTAGTAATTACTATTATGATTTTCTAGTGTCCAAATCATTTTCTTCTTTATTATTTTGCCCCATGATCACTATCCTCAAATAGATGCTACACCAACCAGGGAATACTAATTATTTTTTTCCTAGTTATCAAGATTTTCCAAAAGGAAAAAGTCAATTTAATGCCATTATAACATTCTTCTAGTCTTCTTGCTCTTATCTTACTTTTGGATGCTGTGTCAGACATAAAAAGAAAAAGAAGGAAAATATTACACTGTCAGATTTATAATATCTATCTTCTACACATATTTTTTTATTCCTTTATTTGTCTATTACATTCTGTTTATTTCTACATTCTGGGCTTCATCCCTTTAATAACTCTCTCTTCTGAATCTTCTACTTCTTGGTAGAGTCACTGCCATATGTTTTCAAATACACTCCACTGAAGAGTTGGAAAACACTATGTCTTCAAGGAAAGAGAAAATTTTTTGCTTACTGTGATGAAGTAGGGTAGGCAGTGATGGAGATCAATACAAACTTGACAGGGTATGAAAAACAAGTTAAGATACATTGCTTTGAACACTACGCTATCTATAGAACATATTTGAGCAGTAAATTTAGCCTGCTGTAGGCCAATTTATTCTCATATCTTCTACAGCAAAAAAAAAGAGTGATAGACATGCTCCTTCATATATTTCATGAGTATATAGAAATGGAAATTTTGAAATATTTCCCTCAGAAATGTTTTATTGACCATTGTTATTTATCTCCAAATTTGATATCTCCATAAATGTTCATATCTTAGTAATTAAAATCAACATTTAATAATTTATTACAGAGATCATCATGGAAGTCAGAGATCATAATGGAAGTCATGGAAGGAATGGAAGACATTCCTTCATATGTCATAAGTGCCTTCATTTCACTTAATCACAACAACCAACACTGAGGCAGGATAGAAAAACAAGAAAAATGCAGGGGACAGGGGAATGTAAAGAGCTTTCATCCCCGGATCTGGTTTGAATCTCACCAGCTGAAGCTCAAGGATTTCAATGCAAGTACCAAGAAAATTTCTGTGAGGACTGCATGCATAGAGACATTATTTTTGAAAGACATTTTAAATACTAAGGATGTTAAAATAACAGTAAGCTATTCTTGGGATCAAAATACATGAAACCTCTGAGTTTAACCTAATTGCACAAATGGGATTAGGGGCCATGGGTATGTCCAGACAACTCCCTTGTGACATCTTTCTGTAAAACCACCTTAGTGACACTCCCTAAACTCACCTTGTAAAGTCACCAAGTATATAAGTAGGCATCATAAAGACATCTAAAGTCTTTTGTTTCTCTTGAGAAGCCCATGGATCCATGGGCCATGAGCGCCTGCACTTATTCTAAAGTATATACTCAATAGACTTCATAACTTTGTTTCACCCTCTGACTAGCCTGAAATCCTTTTCTGTGATGAAGTCAAGGACCAGACGTAACCTGAGTAGAGGTCACAACTAGAGGAACTCCTCAGGCTAGGCGCCAATGCTGACCTGCCTTTTTCTGCTGTACTGCCAGTGATAATTTAACAATATTCTGGAGAATTCTACCTTAAAAATGTGTCTTAGGAGACCAGATTTTGCACAACAACATGAAAAACTCTATTGATGTGACTCTGGAAATGCAAATAGTCCTAAGGATAAACAGCAAATAAACACACTACTCAAGAATAGCTTCAAAAACTGGGTAAGATAGGCAAGATTCTGTAATATTTGAACCAAGATCACACCCTCATTCCTCTCTCCACCTCCTAACTTGATGAGGCAGAAACCCAACTTCTGACTTTTTCAGCCAAGAATATAGGGCTCCTTCTCCACCTAAGTCATAATCAGAAGTCCTTCCTTGAATGACAAAAAGTCAGTGTTTCTTACCCACCCTCCCTCTCCCTGTATCCTATATGGTTAAAATTGAGATGTGGGATGGTCTCTTCAGCCACCTAGCCTCACTTCATGATTTTAGGATCAACATTAAGTACACCACAGTACAAATAATGGATTCTTGATTATCCTATGCTTGGTTCACCAGGTGATCTCTGGGCTCCATGGCACACTCGTATGATCCTAGCTGCTTGGTGCTTGGGAGGCTGAGGCAGGAGAATCACAAGTTCAAGGCCAGGGGTAGCCTCTGCAACTTAATGAAAACTTGTCTAAGTTTTTAAAAATTAAAAATGGTCTGTGGGTACAGCACAGTGGTACAGTAGCTGCCTAGCATATGTGAAACTCTAGGATCAACTTTCTAGTAGTACACAATAAATAAATAAATAAATAAATAAATAAATAAATAACAGATCTTCTGGTAGTGGGTTATCAAAACCTACTAATATTAATGCCATGAGGTAATGGTTTTTGCTGGGAAAGATAAACTGAGAGAATTTCTGGCTACCACCTCACATACCAAACCTTTAACTAAGAGAGTAGAGGTATCATACAGCAAAAAGCCTGCCATTGTTCCCAAACTGTAGCTGGAGGGCTTTGGCTCAGGGTTATTTCCTGGAGGAAGGAGGATTTAAAACATAGAGCTCCTAATTTCTTCCCAAATGAACTCATATCATTTGCAAAGGATGGTGGAGAAAGTCAAAACTGGGATTTGAAAGCAAGGAAAATTTCATATAAGAGGAAATTAGAAGCAGACTCAGAATCCAGGCTCATTAGCAGGGTAGCTAGCGTGGTAGCTAGGGTTCAAGAGAGAGCTAGGGAGTAGATCAGCCAGAAGAGACCAGGAGGAATCAGTATAAATGCCAATCACTGATCTCAGAGACCATTCAAATGACCTGCAATTTGATTGGTTAAGAACAGTTCATACTCTTGTTGCTTGTTGAGAACAATTGAACAACTAACATGCATATAGTATAGTTAGGAGCTAAGTGTAGGCAAAAACAGAGGAGAAAGGAGACCTACCAAAACCACTGTTATCTCATGGTCACTGTGAGCATATCTAGGCTGCCCCCTGTCTAAGGAGGAACATCAGAGGCTTACCAATGTAAGACTCTATTAAAAGAAGTCAGCCAGAAAGTAACAAACAAGAAAGTAATAAAAAGTTTGGGATTACAGGCATGTAATATGATGCCCAACTGTCAAAGTACTCCTTAAATACGTGGATAAATAAATCATGTCACATCAGTTCTTAAACCATTTCAATGACTCCCAAAACATCTAGAATGGAATGCAATATTCATAAAATAATCATCAAGACCACATTTGATCTGACTACTACCTAAGATTTCTAAAGGTCATATCAACCCAATCTTTCACTCAGCTCTGTGTGTTTACATTTATCTTCCAAATCTTTGAACACAAGATACCACCGCTCTTCCTGAGCACCTTCATATCTAGGTTGGCTTTGTTTCAATTTCTCAGCACTGATCTGATCATGTAATTTAATTTAGCTTTCATTTTATAGTATCTTTTTATCTTTAGAATTAACATAATTTATGAACATAATTTTGCATTTGCTATTACTTTTATATGTCTATTAATTGGCAGAAGCAGCCAAGTTAAAATTTATTCACATGTTCTTGAAAAAATTGGGACAGGTGGAGGGGAAGCGTGGGAGGAAGTGAAAGGCTAGAGACTAATAAGAAGGCTGAAGATAAAGAGAAAGCAATTTAATAAATTACAAATTAATAAACCCACATAATGAAGGGAAAACAAATAAATGCAGGTTTACTTTACTATCATTTTCAAGTTTTAGTGAGTTTGAGAAACTTCTAAACAAAATATGAGAGAAATTAAATCCTATCCCTATATGCTCCAAGGTTTTAAGTTCCCAGAGAAAGGCTTAACAGTATGTTTCTTTCAATCAGGCAATATAAAACATGTTTGGTGTCTTGACTTCTTTTTTGCCTTATCAACTATGCAGTTTAAAATTAAATGTAATCATCAAATTTAGACTGTCTTAACTCAAGTTCATAGCCAAATAATGTCATTATTTTCTTTAGTTGATTTTACGTGTATACATCATCATCATTTTGATGCAGAATAAAGGTTGGTTTCCATTCTATCTAAGTATATGTGACTACAAATAATGTTCCAGTAATTCGTAATGTAAAACAAATTACCTCAAAATGCAGTGCCTTAAAACAACCACTGTTTTAGCTCAAAATTTTGGAATTAGAATTTGGGGAAAGTTGGACAGGGAAGTTCCCAAGTCTCTAGTGGGTTTATCATAGGATGTTTACTAGCATTGTAGTTCAAAGGTTTGGCTTGGCCAAACATTCAAAGGAGTTACTCACAAGTGGCTGCTAAATAGTGCTGTCCATCAGAATGCCTGCACCTCTTCCTATTTTACTCTGTTTTCTTTTATAGTCATTTACATCTCCCTGATGGAACTGAAAAACAAAACAAACAAACAAAAAGCCTGAACAGCAACAAAAACTTCTAATGGTATTTCCATTTTAAAACTGAATTCATGGGAATGAATCACTTGGCTGTTTTGCTCCAACTTCAGTCTTAAACCTTGTAATAAAATATTTACTTACTCCCTTATATTAGTTTGGAAGGGGACATGGAGGTCAATTCAATGCTCATTATTATCAGTAGGCTTTAGCATTTTGTCAGAAATTATTTGGATCAAAGCTAAACATAACCTTCCTTTGCAAGCCCAAAGTTACTTTCTGAGCATCCCATTGAAGTCATCTTGCAAATGACATTCACAAGAATCCTCAATCCATCCCCACAGTATCTTGAATAGTTGTCAATACCAACCCCAATACAATGAAAGGTGTGTTTTAATTGGCAGAAATGTGGGAAATGATTTTAGAGCTGGTATAATTGAGGCAGTTTCAAAATCAGAATTGTCTTATTCCTATCAGTGAATCACTTGAGGATCTCAAATACGCTCCACTGGTGTTTGGCAGAGAAAAGTGAGGGGAGGAAAGAGGTGGAGTTTTTTAGTTTGATGGGAATTCTACCTTATTTAATCATCTACTGAAATGATTAATAAAAGATTTGTTTCAAGAAATGCTTCTGCAACCAACTTTTAAAAACCACTAATATTATATACCCCCACTTATCTGTCAGGTAGCCATAACAACTTGCATGTTGTAATTAGGGTGAAAGCTATGCCATCAGTATCTCAGACACCACCAGCAGTGTCACCAGTGATGGGCAAGTTTTAGCTGAGCTTCAGTGGTGGGCAAGTTTCAGCTTCAGACTAAGGAGTAGGACCTGACAACCCAAACCTAAAGCAACTAGCCATTGAACACCCTATGAATAGCAAAGAAATACTGTCAGATAGAGTGCCAGGGAAATGAGCCCCCCAGGGTGGAAAGTCACACAAAAGACTATGGAGGAAGAGTTGTCTCCTCAAAGTAGAGTTTACCTAATGATGGAAATGGAGCAAAGCCCCTCATTAATAATTGGAATGTAGAATGTATATAGTATGAATCTAGGAAAACTAGAAATTATTAAAAGTGAAATGCAGCATGTAAACATTAGCTTTCTACTTATTAGTGAGCTAAAGTGGACTTGCATGGGCCATTTTGAGTCAGATAATCATATGGGCTACTATGCTGAGAATAACAAAGAGAAACGAGGTTGCATTCATCATCAAAAAAGACATCTCTCTTTTTCCCTGATGCAGGAAACATGAAAAAAATATGGAATGAATACACAGAGTCATTATACAAAAAGGAATTGGTGGATGACCAACTGATTCAAGAGGTTGCATATGAGGAGGAACCAATGGCATTGAAGGACAAAGTAGAAGCTGCCTTCAAGGAACTGGCAAAACACAAAGCTCCAGGAATTGTTGGAAAACCAATAGAGATGTTTCAACAAGCAGATGCAGCACTGAATGTGCTAACATGTTAATACCAAGAGATTTGGAAAACAGCTGCATAGCCAACTGAATGAAAGAGATTCATATTTATGCCTATTTTCAAGAAAAGGGATCCAATAGAATGTAGAAACTATCAAACAATATCGTTAATATCACACGCAAGCAAAATTTTACTAAAATCACTCAAAAGCAACTGCAGCAATATGTAGACAGGGAACTGCTGGAAAATCAAGCTGGATTCAGAGGAGGTCAGGGAACCAAGGGCATCATTGCTGATGTCAGATGAATATTCGAAGAAAGCAGAGACTACCAGAAAGATGTCTATCTATCTATTAGTGACAATGCAAGGGCATTTAACTGTGTGGATCATAACAAATTATGGATAACAGTTTGAAGAATGGTAATACTAGAGCACATAGTTGTACTCAGGAGGAATCTGTACACAGACCATGAGGCAATCATTCCAACAGTACAAAGGAACACTGCCTGGTTTAAAGTTGAGAAAGGTGTTCTCGGGGCTGTATATGTTCACCATATCTATTTAATTTATATGCTGAGCAAATAATCTGAGAAGCTGGGTTTTATGAAGATGAATGAAGCATCAGGTTTGGAGGAAGAGTCATTAACAACCTGCATTATGCAGGTGACACAACTGTGCTCTCTGAAAGTAAAGAAGGTTTGAGACATTTACAGATCAAGATCAAAGGACATAGTCTTCAGTATGGATTGTGACTAAACATCAACAAAACAAAAATCTTTACAACTAGGTCAGTATGCAACTTCACATTAAATGGAGAAAAGATTGAGGTTGTCCAAGATTTTGCTTTACTTGGTTCTATAATCAACACCTGTGGAAGCAGGAGTCGAAAAATCAAAAGATGCATTGCTTTGGGAAAAGCTGTGGCAAAAGATCACTTTAAAGTATTGAAAATTAAAGATGTCACATCAAAGACAAAGGTGCACCTGACTCATGCCATGGTATTTTCAGTTGTATCAAATGGTTGTGAAAACTGGACATTGAACAAGGGATACAAGAGAAGAATTGATGCTTTAGAATTATGGTTCTGGAGATGAATATACCATGGACTGCCTAAAGATCCTTCCTAGAAGTGCAACCAGAGTGCTTTTTGGAAGCAAGAACGGCTAGATTGTATCTTATGTATTTTGGACATGTAGTCAGGAGGCATCAATCCCTGAAGAAAGCCATCATGTTTGGGAGAGTAGCAGGTCAATGAAAAACAGGAACACCCTCCACTAGACGGATTGGTACAGTGTCTGCAACAATGAGTTTAAGCATAAATATGCTCATGTTAACTGGCACAGAATCAGGGAATGTTTTGTTCTGCTGTACATAGGGTCACTATGAGTCAGACCTGACTCAATGGCATGTAAAAATAATACTATATACTGATAAATCATTCCATATTTAAATGCAACATTAATGTTACTTCCCTAAATGTAAACAACACTGAGGGAGAGTTCACATTCTGCTGCTACTCTTTCGGTTTTGTTTTAAAATTTTAAGGCTTTGCTGTACATCTAATGTTGCATCAGGTTAGTGATTAAAGGAAAGAGAAATGCCACTGAGCTACATTTTTTTGGCTAAGTCATTTAAACGAACTTTTCAGGTTGGCATTTTGCAAAGTTGTAACTTTAAAGCTGGTATTTCACAAAAATATTTTTAAAATAAATGTCTTGTACATTATAAACTTTTTGTAAAGGTTAAGTGCACAGTGTTTCACTTTTAAGGTGATTCTTGAATTGACAACAAAGTACTCCCCTGTTTTTTGAGATGTCAACTATAATACATGGTTCATTAAATAGAAGAAAAAGCCTACAGTCCTTCTTGTTTTAATGCCTTCAGTATTTTAAGTAAAATTCTATGCTTGACTCCTTCACCTGGAAAATTTATTGTCATTGACTTTTCTATACAACAGTCAAGCATTATATAATTCACTTCTTTGCATCCCATATATAATGATTTATTTTTCTATAAAAAATTAAGCCAGTAGCTGCTTGACGTTTAGACATGTATGCTCCTGTCTGCTTTTGACCAACAACAAAAGGTGACTATGCAGAGTATATAAAGCTATTCACTTCCCATAATTTGAAAATCTGCATACTAGCTAATTGCTTACACTCAGATGACACTAAAATGCATTACAAGTAATTTTATTTATTTTGTATGTTATAATCAAATAGAATGCTACAAAACTATTGAAATACTATACAGATTTACAGGTGTATAATACATAGATTTACTATGAAGAATCAGCAAGTGAGAGACCTCTGAAATTAAAGGGAAAACTTAAGCACACACAATGGTTTAAATAAATGAGAACTTTAGAGCTCAATTTTAATACACAAATTGTACATTGAGTTGAGAGTTCCTCAACAATCCTAGTTCTGTGACAGATTTTGTTTCTTTGAAGGTTTGAAACGGAATGCAAGAATCCTCTTAATAAAATGAATTTACCCCAAAAGTTTTAGATTCAAATGAAATATTTCTTATGTTCCTTCTCTGTACTTAATGAAAATAAATAATACAAGACAAAAATAAGAGATCTGTCTTTAGGATATTGCACTCATATAGGCTGTGTGTGTGTATGTGGTTTTAACGTGGTTGTTTTTCTCTTTTTGATCAACTCATTATCCCTATTGTGAAAAGCTGGATTTGTGCCATGTGAAACACAGGTAAATAACATGAGTAATGTTTCATGGACTCTCTTTGTCATTACTGAAATAAATATTATAAACTTTGGTTATTGCAACATTCTTCAATTACAGTGTTTAATCAGTGAAAACATAAGTACAAATTACGTTTCCTTACATGGGAGCATTAGAAAGTAAGAAGACCTCCACCAATAATTCTTCTGTCAGTTATTTACCCTTTTAGATCCTTTCCTTTTGAATTTGTTCCCAAATTCAAAATTATTGATACTGAAAGCAATCACCGATCTTACCATGTTAGGAAATATGAAGAGTTTCTAAGCATATAATTTTTCTATAAAATCTATTTTTAAAATACTGATTGGCAATAAGTATGTAACTTTTCTGTGCCCAGACCAACAAGTAGTATTAAAGTCAGTAATGAGTATAGTGGAAAGAAAATGTACGGAAAACATACACATAAAATACATAATATTCTTCTGGTTTTTCTTCTACCCAGTCATATTCTCCCCATTCATAATTACAGTTTTTCTCTCTGACTCCAAGTTCAAGGTAAAAGCAGATTACATACCTGTTTCTCCCCCCCCCCCCCCCGCCTTTCTCTCTTTCTCCTAGTACCCAGTACCAGGGGGTGGTGATTGAACCTAGGGCCTAGCCCATGCTAGGCAAGTGCTCCATTGCTTAGCCACATTCCAAGCCCTCTTTTTATTTTTTTATTAGAGATAAGATCTCACTAAGTTGTTCAGGGTGCCTCTGACCTCAAACTCAAGATCCTCCTGCCTCAACCTCCCAAGTAGTTGGGTTTACAGGCATGCATAGTGATGTCTTATTTGTATTCTTCTTAAAGGACATATTTGCTTGTTTAAATACAATTCTGAAAAAGTATAAAGGACACCATGTTGTGTTTAATCTTAATAATGTTAGAAATCTTTATTTTTCATTTACTATCACATACAAGAATAAGAAAGAGAATATCAGTATTGGTTTCACATATACTTTTCAAATGAGTGATATACATTGGAAATATCTCTCAGTTACATCAGCCACAGAAAGCTCCATGAAGAACTCTGGCTATTTGTTTGTGTTTGAAGAAAGTTCTGATAAACCTTTCTTAACCTAACAGCTGGGATTTTTTTTAATTGCTTTTTCATTTTTCTTAGATGAGTTTTACACCAAGCCTTATCTCATTATAGTAACCAAAGAGTGGAATTTTATTCAATTTTACCCTTTCTTTGCACAAATTACTTGGTAACAATAAGTGATAGGATGAGGTAAATAGTTTTTATAAGAAATAAACTTCAGAATAATGACTCACATAACAATGATCAGCTAATAATGCACTTTAGAAAAAAAGACCATATTTGAGATAAATGAATATGTGTACAAAAAAATGGGAATTTAAAAACTATTTAGAGAAATACATAAACTTGTTAGTAAATGTGCTCACTATCACTTCAGTCACTGGATCTTCCTTGCCCAGGAGTTGCAGCTCTTTGAAGAGTATGATACTTCAGAAAAATCTTCTGGACAAGACAAACTTTTGATTAATTTGCAGATGTCAGGAAAGAATAGCATGCCATTAAAGTTAGAGGCAAATCTCCCAATATTTTAAATTTTCAGATACTCCTCAAACATCTTCATGTGTAATCAATTTTTAGTATGCACATAGTAATATAATAACAAAGATGCGAGGCTGAAAGATAAAAAAGTTGAATTCTTCTGCCCATTGATATAAACATGGCATGTAGAGGTCAATTTGTTCTTCCTAATATAAATCTTCATTTTCTAAGCTTCTATTAAATTGTGCCTTCACACATTACTTATGTAAGTATACCCAGGGGTATTAACAGAGATTGTAAAAGTACATTTGAATGGTGAGCTACTGCTTTTAATGTGAATACTTGTTAATATAGAACAAATCCTATCATTTACTATTTTGAATAGCAGAGAAGCACTGACATAGTGTCGGGCATGGCACAGCGTGGGGAAGTGTTCAATTCTGTTGTATATAGGGTCACTATCAGTTGGAACTGACTTGAGGGCATCTAACAACAACAATACAGAAAAATGAAGTAGAAACAATATAGCAGTTAAGGACTTGGAAAAAAATTATACTAATCTCTAATTTTTAATTTGAATTATTTTTAGAAGTTATACTGATAATTTCAAATGCATTAAATATGTTACCACAACTAAAACTAAAAATATGGTTTCCAACACAGCTCTTCTATTTTACCTCCTCCTAAACTTTATTTTCTGAAATTATCAATGTTGAAAAAGTTAGGTAAATTGTATAATTCATATTTCACCTTTGTTGTAATGAGAAAAGATTTACTTTTCCTATAAGAAAATGATGTGAACAGCTCATGGTCTTTCTAATTCATGAGTTAATCTATAGGTGTTAATATTTTTAATAATATTTAATGATGAGGAAAATATTGATATTACTCTGTTAAAATATAAAGAATACAAGCTTTATAGGTATAGTAATTGTTTATCAAAACATGTACATGTGAATACTCTAGCCTTGGTAAGATAATTTTAATGTACTTAAGAGTATCCTTAAGTGTTCTGCATAGTACTTCAGCTTGGAATTAGCTAGGTGATAAGGAATTAGAATGGAGAAAAACATAGTACTATGGTTTGAATCATAATATCTTCTCCAAAATTTATGTTAAACTTAATAAACTTGATCCCCAATGTAACATTATTAGGGGGGTAGAATTTGGGAAGTAATAAATACTATTAAGAATGAACTTAGAGCTCTTATGAGTTTTAGGTTGAAGGGAACAGTCTCTCTTCTACATTCTTTCCCCAGGAAGATTCAACAAAAAGCAGCAGAGTAGAGTGTAGCCTTGACAAAAAACACCAGTCCAGCTACCATTTTGAATTTTGTGAGAAAAATGTTAGACAGAAGCCTGGTATGAGCAGCAGGGGAGAATGGGCCCCCAAGGAGCAAAAACACAGAGAGCTAATACCAGTAAGCTTATCATTAACCATGGGAAATCCTTGCAAAAAGGTCACAAGGACCAAGTCATAAAGAAGCTCAGGCTCTACTGATATTGAGTAAGGAAACCACAAGCATACCAGTTCTGCACTAGTTCTACCCTAATGTTATCTGGACTCTTAAGTGAATAAGAAACCAATTATAGAAGATCTACTTTCAGCCACTGAGCTGCTGAGCCTCTCCTGAGAAGGCCTCTGTGGGGTCTACGAATATCCCCTTGCCTGGTTCTCTTAATAAAATCATTCCTTTTCCTACTTTATAAACTACCTCTCAACTTTCAGTTCTCTGCTGTTGAATGTTAAATTGTTCTTCACAAGGAAACAAGAACTGAGGATATTTTTCCACACAAGAACTCTATTTTTAATGCCCAGGTTTACAAGCTACTGAATTCAATGAGGTCACAATATTTTACTACATACACTTTCAAACATTAAGGTAAAAACATTATTAATTTCTTCACCCAGTGGTGGCCAGATTCTAGAAAATGTGTCAATGGCACCAAAAGTCAAATGAAATTGAATTATGTATAGTGACAAGAATAAAGAATCACTTAGAGACAGAATTATTCCTAACTCAGGGTCAATTTAAACATACAGAAATAGAGCCAAAACACTAGCAGATTTTCAATCATGGTTTTAAAAAAGAAAAAATGTTAAAATACTCATTTGTTGTTAAAAAATAAGACCTTGAATTTGACTGAGTAAAGATAAATCATTGTCCTGCTTCAGCTTCTGCAGTAAGTGGGATTACAGGTAGGGGCCATGGCACCCTACTACTCCTCAGTTTCTGGAGTGAACTTTAAAGCTTCTTGTATTAATTTCAATTAAACTCAATTTTCTCCTGTCTGATGTATTGTTCTTACTTTTGACTATTTTCAGATCTCATTCATGTGGCCTCTTGCTTTTCAAAACTAGCTACATTTTTTTCTCCAAGTTCTTTATGTTTTTCTTGGTGTCATAATACATTAAAATTTAAAGTGAAGTACATGTGTAACTTGCTAACGAATTAAAGACCTTGCTTTCATATAATTTTATTTTGTAAAACACATTTTCTCATTTACATACAAAATACAGTTCAATTCAATAAAATTTCTACTTTTTATATTTCTATAAGCCTGCAGCTGTACCACTTTGGCAACCTATCCTGTCAGATCTTGGAAGTTAAGCATGGTCGGGCCTGGTTAGTACTTAGGTAGGAGACTGTCTGAGAATCCTGGGCGCTATCAGTTTGGGAGAAGGACTTGGCAGGCCACTCTAGAAAAAATGAAACACAAAACAAAACAAAATCAACCATTGAAAACCTTAGGAATCACAGGGAAGCACTGACAAATGTATTGAGCATGGCACAGTGTCAGGCAGTGTTTTGTTATGTTGCACATAGGGTCACTACTTGTAGAACCCAACTGGACAGCACTTAACAGCAACAATATTTCCATAAGTTATATTCATCCTAAAATATTAATATGAATGTTACATTCTGACTTTATTTTTGATATGTGACAGGCCTATCATTCCACTCTCCTTCCTCATATCTAGGCCGTAATAAGAAAGCTCAAGGACTCCATCCTTTGCCTATGGATCACCAGTGGAAACTTTTCCCAATTCCTTCTCTGGGCTCTCAACTGCCTTGCTTGGGCCAGCCTGAATCTCTCTGTTCCTGCCCTATTCTCCTCAGAATTCCCTTGTGTCAGTACTAAACTGTTTTACATTCTTCTGGTGTCATCAGATTGCACATTTAACTTATTAATTGGGAAGACATCTACCTCACCTCAATGAGTGAATATAAAATAAGTCCGTAAATATATGTACTGTGGCCCTGTGTTTAGTTCTCCATACCAAGCTGATAAAAAGGGAGAAAGTATCAAGAATCTGCACAAATAGGAATCCTGCATTCCTATTTGTACTTTCTTGTACTTTCACACAAGAAGTACTCTGAATTGTCTTAAAACAAAATTCTTATTTTCCAATTATTTTAGCACTTCAAATAGAAATTTGAAAGCATGGCAACATATACATGTTTAATAGGAACCTTGGAGTGAATTAAGGAAATCGTGACAAGATACTAATGTACTCAGCAAAACAAATCTACTTTTAGATTTAAATTAAATTTATAACTGTTGGGGGAACTAATTATTCATTATAATGTCTACTCTGTGTTTCTGGAAAAGACAGACATTGTATTCTTCACTCCACCATTTTTATTTGGAATTTTTCTAGTTTATTTCTCTTTGTTGAAATTCTCACTTTGTTTATGCAATGTTCTTCTGTCCTGGGTATTTTATGACAATTATTTTGAATTGCATATATATATATATATATATATATATATATATATATATATATATGATCAGTTGTGGATATTTATCTTATTCTTTTATTTGGAATATATTTCCCTGTTTATTCTTTTTCTTCCACTTTCTGTGTAGGTGCCTGTACATTAGACAGAACAGTGACCTCACCCGGTCTTTAGATACTGACCTTGTACAGAATAAGACCCTGACCAACAAGACTCTTCCCAGAGACTCTGGAAGTCTCACACATCCTTTTGCTAAATCTAGCCTGCTTTCTTTGTTCTTAGCAGCATCTAGTTGTCTAAAGTATGGCGAACCAGAACCGTCAGTGCTCCAAAATAATTGAGACTGAAGCCAGTTCTACAGGAAATTCTCAGAGAAGTTGGGTCATTGGACACTCAATCCAACTCTTTTCCTTCTAGGGAAGAAGTTGGCATCTAGGCCTCGTTTTTCACTGTTTACTAGGCTCAGCTAAGAAAGGGACTGTGGCAACTTGTTGCATACTAGATAAAACCATTGTCTTTGTACTCACTAGCCTCAAAGAGGCTAAAGTATGCTAGGTCTTGTAGTGCTCTCAGGAAGGCAACACAGAAGATGATGCTTTAGGTAGCCCCTGGAAAATTTAGAGCATTAGATATGTGGATAAATTCTTTGCCTCCCCAGGGACAAGTAGAGAGTGGCAATTTTTCATCCAAGTTCAGTATTGGGCCAGGGGATGGGCTGTGTCGCCTGCCAGCCCAAATTTTGCTTTGCCCTAGCTAGCTAGAGTATACCAGGTCTCCTCAGAGTTATTTTTCACACTCAACGCAGAAGCAGAGATGTAGGGAGTGGGATTTCTCCTCACCCTAAGGCCACATGTTAGAGGCAGGTATTTTGTTGAGAAGCCATCCTGAACTTTCCTACCAGCTTTAATGGGTCTGGTTTTGAAGGCATCAAGGGTTCAAGAGCCTCTTAACTAGTTTTTTGATTTCTCACAATGAGAATTTGATTATACATTGTTGCTGAATTGGTGTGGTCAAGGGAGAAAAACAGGGTCCTTGGTTACCTATTGTACCATCTTGTTACTATCACTCTCACACAAATATATATATTCTTTTTAAATTCAAAAATAAATTAAAATTTTATGGCAGTTTTATATCAAGAATAAATTGAAATAATATAATAGATTCTTTAATTCTTATGAACAGGAGAAGGACATGGCAGCCCACTTCTGAAACAATAGCCATTGAAAAACCTTATGAAGAGCAGAGAAACACTGACATAGTGCCAGGCATAGCACAGTGTCAAAGAGTATTTTTTTTTTTTCTATTTTACATAGGGTTACTACGAGTTGGACCAACTCAATGGCAACTAAAAACAAAAATTTAATCTACTACTTATGATGTAAATTTGAAATAATTCTTCCAATCCAGCTTCCTAATTCCATACTAACTAAAAATATTTTGCTTTCTTATTGAAGAACTTTTTAAATCAATTTTGATATATTTTTCATTATCCACTTGAAGTTATATCTGCAATATTCACATTCATATCAAAATTTTATTTTTATAAATTCTGTCTTTATAGTGATTCATATAGCTTTTAAAACTTTACACTCAAATTGATGTATGGTATAATTCTATAGTGGAATTGTAACTCACTTATTGACTTGAAAAGATACATGGAACAGGTTTCTTTATTGATTCTAGACTTCTATTTATACAATTAAAGACATATATCTTTATTGAAAATCCTAAAATAAAACAAATACTGAGAAAATACCTATATTTTTTTTAGCAAAAACAGAAGGGAAATTATAAATTTCAACATAGTAAATGTTATTCTTCCTTATCTTTATTTTATTTTTTAAAATTAATATTCATGTAACCTAATTGTTTGTTGTATTAACCAAACATTTAGCTTATTTTTCAATGCCTTTCACTCTGTTCTAGGACTTCATATTCACAACAAAAGCAA